>CM076570.1:439211730-439410820 GCA_034641835.2 Pinus albicaulis
CGTGCATACTTCAACAAGAGAAATGAAAATGTTACATTCAAAAGAAATAATGTATCAAATACGGAATAATCATAGTCAACATTATGTGCTCCCTCTTTATTGATATCCAAGGAGGAATGTTATTGTTGATAACAAAAATAGGCCACCCTTTGAGTAAGTAGATCTAAGCTCTGCGAATGGATTAACACCATCGGCTACCAATGAAAGCTTGACATTACGAGGTTCATTTTTAAAATCTACATATTTTTCCTCGATTTCTCTAAATGCGAACGATACGCGAACGTCGAAACACCATCTCCACTTCTATTCTTTGAATGGTAATCCATAAACTGTGCTATGCCGTTACACTGGGAACATTCGCTACAAACGCCGGAATTGTGGGAATATGATGAAGAACCTTGCAAGGGCACCTTTTTGGTTAGTTGATCTTTTCGATATCATGGTACCACATTTCGGTTCTGTTTTCAACGCATGTTCTCCATAATATATAATATGATCTTTAGGACATGCATCTATAGTGTTATATTCCATTCCAAAGTGTTTCATAATAGCACGTAGATATCGATATGTTCGAGGTAAAGTATTTGGCGATGGTAACAAATATTGCGTATTCTGTGAGAAACAGAAAGTAGTGTCTTGTAAAGATTACTAATGTATATATATATATATATATATATATATATATATATATATATATATATATATATATATATATATATATATATATATATATATATATATATATATATATATATATATATATATATATATATATATATATATATCATAGTTATTAAAAAAATAGGAACGGGTGGCTTGGGGCCAGAGGTGGAGCTAATGAAATAGGGTTTTGAGCGAGAGCTTCGATCTAACCGGTTGTGGTCGAGATCTCGATGAACCGGTTTTTAAAAAAAATACATTAAATAATTATTTTTTAATAAAATGAAACAAAAAAAAAAAAACTATTTTAAGATTTGCAACCATAATTCCAAGCCAATATAGGGAACAAAATATGAAAAGTTTGCTCATTTATATACCATGCAAAGGTGAATATATCAAAATGGCACCAAATGCAATACATATCATCAAAAAATACATAAAACGAACTTGTTGAAGTAATGTATCGGAGTTTCTCTTATATTATTCTTGTGTTTATTCTTTGAGTTAATATTATAATATCTGATATGTCCCTGTCAAATGTTGTCGATTCATTGTATACATTGTAAAGACAATTAAGGTTGGGTATATATATATATATATATATATATATATATATCTATATATATATATATATATATATATATATATATATATATATATATCGGACGGCATTTTGAAGATCTTGTATTCTTCATTATCTATGTTTGCTTGCCGATAAATTTCTAGAAAAACATCTACAACACTTAGAGGTATTGAATTGGTTTATGAAACCCCTTTATTAGTGCTATTTGTAACAAGTTGAAGGAGAGCATTACAACTTCAGCAATCTTCTCACAATGTGTTTGACAAAATTTATCATTTAGAAAAGATTCATTAAAACCCGGAAAACTCGGTATGGGTTGGTACATTTCCAAGCGGGAATTTTCTGGTAGTGTTATTATTGCAGTCACATTTTCATTAGGTTGTATGTTGTTGTCCCTTGAGTGGCGTCGACCATTGCAGTAGTCTTGATGCCATGATCAAATTTCTTGTATGTTGTGTGAAAAGGTTTTGTATTTATCTTTCTTGTTATGTGTGAGCGAAGAGAGAATCCTTCGATTCTAGATGAGTGTGAAATAAGGTTAGCCTGGCGATTGTTTTGAGAATAGAAATTGTCATCAAGTACCCCTTGATGAGTTGCATGTTGCCGGGGATTTTATGCTGCTTGACCTTGTATTTATCGGTCATCATGTGTATTGTTGCTACTATAAGGTGTTGAGTATGAGTTATTAGACAAGTTTGTTGCTAGTATAATAGAGAATTTGCGACTCATGGAGGAGACACTAAGGAATTTGCAACTCATGGAGGAGCACACAACGGAACGATTAAGTATGGGCCCGGCCGGTTTATGTATAAAACGGCAGTTCCTTACTTAGCGATCGGTCGTGCGGTGCCGACAAAAACGGTGAGAATAGGCTATTGACCGGGTTGCGAAGCCGGTTCAACGGCGGCTGATACGGCAAGCCGGTTTTGATAACTATGATATATATATATATATATATATATATATATATATATATATATATATATATATATATATATATATATATATATATATATATATATATATATATATATATATATATATATATATATATCTAGGTATTGAATTATTATTTTACACATTTATTACAACTAAAAAAAGGAAAATAATCAACATTTACATATATGTGATCATATATACATATTGCATACCTTAGGAGTTGTGTCATACATACGGTCGACAAATTATTCATAACCTTTAAGTTCACCGGCAACAATATGGCGGAGAAGACTTGCATTTGAGTGTTCAAAAATTCATTCACTTGACCTTTCAATCGAGAGTACATCATAAATACGTCATTCTTTGTCTCCACCATCATCATACGACTCACCACATACAAGTCTTGGAGCATTTGATTTGTCCCATCATTAATGTGGCTGTCTCATTTTTGTCATCATGATCTACATCCATAGAAGAGTCATTAAAATTACCTTCATCGTCGCTTCATGTTCACCCCACCTTGTACAATATCATTTCCAATACTAATATTTGCTGCAATATTCTCTTGTCTTGGTGCAACATCATCTAATCTACTACTATTTTGTTGTGGAAATGGTTGATCATACGCAAGAATTTTAGAGCAACGCGCGCTATGAAAATTACAAACATTAATAATTAAACATTAGTGCACATATAAAAAATATTAAAATAATATAAAATTTTTACGATATAATCAAAATGAAGATAGATAATTAATTACCACGGAATGATAGTCAATACAATCCACCATCAATGTGCCCATATTTCCTACAATGCATTGTTCTTCATTGCTATTAAAACTTTAACATTATTTCTCCATACAGCATTTTTTCTGAGGAGCAATAAACTACTATGTCTACCCCTTTCACCTTTTGAATTTTTTTCTAGCTCCTATGTTTTCTTCTATTGATGCAAATTATCCTATAAAGAAAACAATAAATCTCTCTCAATAGTGTAGAAAACCCAAGACTTTTGAACTCAATGGGAGCTCAATATATAAGAAGAAAAAGAAAATAAAAAGTGGGCATTTTACAAATTGTGAGCTTTTTACAAAATGTGGGCTTTTTACAAAATTGTGGAGCTTTTGCAAATTGTGGGCTTTTTTATTCTTAATGCATCTTTTGTAGAATACTAAACAGATTTGTCCAAAATTTTAGATGCAAACTATAGTCTCTACTATTTTTTTGGAAAATGGTAGGTTTATAAAAGATAAGCTATGACAAATTGTACCACTATGATAAGAAAATTTGTCGGAAGCATTCATACCTTCGACAAACGTCGAACTACCTTAAAATTCTTATGGTTGATATAAATATTAGAGAGCATGGTAGTTAAATGTGGTAGTTGTCGCAAAATGCGGACAAGCTTGAGAGTGCTCTTCGGATACGTACGAATGCAATTAAAGACATGCCATTACCCAAAGATAAATGGCCAAAAATAGTCAATTTTGATATCGTGAAGGTGTGTCTTTCTTGGCCAGCAAGCGGGGATAGGATGGCAAATATGAAAGAACTAAGTTCCCGAGACTAAAAAACCAAGGTCGACATGGTTACGCAACGGAATGGAGGAGACAAAACAAAGCTGCCCAAAAAGTGTTTGAGAGCACCCATTGAAGCTCCTATATATAACGAGTCAACATTTCCTATTGAAAAAGTTTGTATAGTCAAAGCCATGACAAGATCGGACGCCCGATCCTAAATGAGAACCGAGCCAAAGCTAAGACGGATCCACGTTTAGCGAACAAGACAACCATAGCAAAGGATTTGACCACGAACGGATCATGAGAGATAGCAAGATTCTTGCTTCCATTGTGGAAATGTGAAAATTGTACGAGGGCTTTGCTTCCATGATTTCATTGTGGCCGATATTGCTATGGTGTTGTAAGCGCTCATTAGTAGAATCTTAAAACCATTCTAGAATTCTTTTAACCTGGAACGGGTTTTACGTAGTTATAAATCCTCATGTTCAAATTCCATTGTGGATTGGTTTTGTTTGATATTATGTTTTTACTGTCACTTGTGGGTTAGTTTTCGCAGAGGGTATCGATTACAAAAAGCGGAGCAATTTTGCGATATTTCTTTTGCTTCCTATTGTGAATTATTTCGCTCGAACTCTACTCGTTATGTGAGAGGTCTTGGGCATAGAACAAGGACTTGGGTTTTGAATCAAACTTCGGTTAAGATGCTCATACGAAGAATGGCACGATTGAGCCTTAGCATGGAGTTGGGAGTACTAATTTGAAGTGCGAGTGGGGCATTGTACAATAGACCCGATTAGATTCTGGACCCTAATACAAAAGTTTCTTCTTCTTTCAAAACGTGTTTCTCCTTTTCTGTAACCAATGTGGGTCCTATTCTTGTTTCAATTGGGGATGGATGAGCATTTGTTATTGCTCCAGAATGATCACCTCACAGGTAGCCACAGAGCTATTTGGGGGTGATGAGTCCAATAGGTCTCAATGAAATGTTGCCCTCGGCTAAAGAATACTATTGCGGTGGAATTTGATACTATTTTGGATGTTGAATTCCACGATCCTATTGGAAACCACTAACTTCAGCTCCGATGCATTCGAAAAAGGGTGCCATAGTCATTCATGTGTGCGAAGGTGAATTACGGGCATTGCAACGGGGGAGGTGTTGTTGTTGTTGCATTGGCCACTAGATTGTTTGTACGGATTGCAGTACAGCGCGAGGTATTGAAAAGGACAAACAAATTTAGTTCGAATAATGTGAAATTTCCTTGGAAATTCACCTATAAAGAAGCTCAGCAATGCTACAAAAGACTTTTTTGAATGTGATTGATAATCGATAATTGCAACCAAAGGTAATCCCCTTGTGAGCCCAAATTACGAGCATTTTCTAAAACATTAGCGGGTCATTGTAATGAACAAGCGCCTAGGTCCATATTACTTCCAAGTATACTTGGCACCAAGATCTATAAAAAAAAATCCGGAATATCATCGAAATAAGAAGAAGAGGCGAAAGTAATACCTTTTTTGTTCGAATAGTGGTTGGGGTTTGCCACGACAAAATTTGACGAGCCCATGTAACATTTCGTATCATTGATGCAGCGGTATCATTCCTTTGAGCAAGCACTGCCTCGAGCTCCCGCAGTGAGGGGCAAGATCCCTAAATGATGCGGTCTCCGGCAATATTTCCCAAAGCCCAGGAAACAGCCTTACACGAACACCGATTCGAACTCAAAGTTGGGTAGTAGTTTTTCGTCAAATTCCAAGGTACGGACGTATAAAGATAGTTGGGAAGAATAATTTTATTCCTCTAAAATGAACGTGCTACCATTCTCGAACATTATCATTCCCGGAAGGTAAAGTTCACAAATATAGGCGGTGCCCGTAATCGAAATCACAACCTTTGTATTCTCGAGAGGCTCCAAAAAACCCAAATAGGGTCGACCCTACTACGGGAGGAAGGGCTGTGGTAAGAACTTACCATTTTGCAAGAGCGAGGGCGAATGTTGTTACGCAAGAAGCGAGGGGCGAATGCGAGCGAGTCTGTTCTACAAGAGGTGAGGGAAAATGTGCGCGTGATATTGTACGTTATTATGGTTTTTAAAAAAATAATTTTTATGTAGTGCGCATTTGAATTTTAGCATTTCAAATCATTTTTTATTTACATTTGACTTTTGCATTTCTAATACGAGTAACCGACAATTTCTACGAAGGTTGAAATTTTTGCTAGATAGCCATGAAAGACTAATTAAAATGGCTTAAAATGCAAGTGGAAATTCAAAATAAATGTAATTGAAGGTTCTCTCCACTAAATTTTTTGCAAAAAAAGAAATTAACACATTATTTAAGTTATCTAGGATATTTTTTTGTATTACACAATCAAAATTAAATAATGAAATAGTTGGGTAGTCTTATTGTTTCAGAATTAGGACACAATTTTCAAATGGTGATGAAGTTTCATGTGATGATTAAGCGACAATATTCTCCTTTCCTATCCTTGAAAAACTATACAAGGTTCTGTTGCCACATGAAACCCTAACTCATGTGTGACATAGGACCCGATCCTCCATTGCCCATCATAAGGCATTTTGCACATATTTGACGACTAGAATTTGCGGATTCCCGTTTTCCATGAGGTGCTAGGAAGGATAGAAGACTTAATTTTGACGTTTTAAATTTTTTCAAAAATGTTCTTACGCCCTTTAATTTCACTTACCAATAATTTTATGACACTAATTTCTTTTTTTTTTTTTTTTTTGGTGGATGCTCAAAAAGTAAGGAAAGTTACGTTTTTGGCTCACTCGATGATCCCGAGGGTGAATCTTATTGTGCAACCTGTTCATGAGGCCCCACCATTGTCTCTTTCATTTTTTAGGTTTCGGCACAACTTACTATTTTTGGCAATTTTTCGGGTCTGAACTTGGGAGCCATTTTGAGGCCTAGCGACGTTTTTTGGGCATCGTGCCTATAATGAATATCATTCTGTATCATTACATTTGGAAGCTGTATTCATGGCGAAAGTTGTGGTCTCGGATAGATCTTTCTAATGATGTATCATGTGCGTCGAAATAGAGATAGTATGCCAAAGTTACATCTGGGAAGTTGAAACACCAATTTACCCAAGGGGCCCATAGTTTGGTGCTTCATCTCCTAGGGTTGGGTTTTTGGATATTTAGGGTTCTCCACATTGTTTCTCAATAATAAGCCCTCGAGCCTCATTGTAACTCAGTTCGAGCACCGTAGCCGCCACATCTCTCCTCGGAAGATAACTACCCGGCCTTTTAGCTAGTTTTGTTCCATTGTCTATAAGCAAATTTCGGTGCTTTGATATTAATAAAAATAAAGTGTTATTTCCATTGCATCTCGTATTTATGGTTATGTGTTTGATACCATTGCGTTCCTTCATAAATCGGTCGGTGGTATCGAAGCGATGCCTTTTTCTCGATCCTTCTTTGCATGTCCCCAAAGAAGTTGGGGTATGAGGTCGGGCTCGGTACGGTGGAACAACTTTGCAAGATTAGCCTCGCAAACCGATGGACACCCATGGGGGATGAAGAAAGATGAGGAAACGGAGATCTATCAAAATATTGCTCGAGAGGCCCTCGAAAAACAAGGAACGCGATGATGGATAACTTTGCCCCGGATCCTTCGACGGGCGCCCCACCCGGTCGCGCATACGCATCCGTGACCACTCTGGAAGTGTGACTCCTTTTAAGGTACAAGTAAATTTTGACATTCCCATATTTAAAGGGAACCAAATAGATGCGGATGCGTAGATAGATGGTTGGATCTGTTAGAAGGATATTTCTCGGTTCATGACTTTCAGGTAGGGAGAGGGTGTTTTTGCACTCCTCAAAGTGCCCCCATGTCAGGAGGCGGTGGAAAAACCTTTGTGAGAAAAAGGACAAGACGAACCCTCTACTGTTCTCGGTCCTTACACTTAGAATTCTTTCAAGACGCCGTCGAGGAACAGCTGTCCGTGGGGAGCTATAGGGACAAGTACATACAATGGACACAACTGTGACAACAAAGGGATCAAGATGTCCATGAGTTGACAAATACGGTGTTCCTTCTGTTAACGAGTTCAGGGTATCAAAGATTCGAGGAGAAACATGCGGTGCTAAAGTATTGCGATTGTCTGAGATACATTCGGGGAGGTAATGGAGTTCCTCAACATCTCCTCGCTTGGTACGACATCTTGGGTATCTTTTTGCCAAGATTGAGTAGAAATTCAAACGAGGAAAGAAGCGAGACTTTGGATCTATGAATCAAAAGCAAGGAAAGGTGCTCCCAAACACGGAGCAAAGAGACGAGGCAAGGCAGGGCCGACTCCACAAGACAACCGCCGAGAAGCCAAAAAGCAAAAAACAACACCTACAAAACCAAAGAAGGACACGGGAAAGTGGTGTGAGTTCCATAAGAGCTCCACTCGCAACCACCAGTGGTCATCGGGCCAAAAGCGATCGGCGGTGGGCGAGATGCGGGCCGAGTCTCAGATGCATGCTGCGACTGCGAATCGAGGCTTTGGCAAGGGGAATGACAAAGGGAAACGATTATTGATGCGGGCAATGCCCGCTGTTGCTACTACGAATGCGGAAGGAGGAACCGAGAAGATGCGGAGGAGGGGAAGAACATCTCTTCCACTCCTAGATGTGGGTAAGGGTTCCTAGGTATAGTTCATTATCGACAATAGGAGCCAAAAGAACCTCATTTCGGAAGATGTCATGAGAAGCGGTTGGGCTTAAAACCCGCGACTCTCACCCACATCCATACACCATCGTGTGGCTTCACCGAGACGGGGTCTCCCGTCGGCCCCGGCGGTACTACCTATAGCATCAAGCCCTTCCTTGGGATGAGGTATTGTGCGACGTTGTTGCTATTGATGTTTCGATGTATTATTAGGACAACCATACTTGTGGAGAAGTGTCATGCGGTGTATGAGTCTCGGCCTCGTGTTGTTATTGTTACTTTGAGAAATAAGTTGTACGAGGATACCGAAGTGCCACCTCCTACTTTACTATCTCTTTGAACTACTACAAAAAAATGCAGTAAGCTCATTTCCAAAAACCGAAATTCGTTTTACGATGATCGACGAGAACAAAGAAGGAAGACTATGGCCACGACCTCCATAAGAAGCTCCTGCGCACGACGACAAAAAATGGATAAGGTTGTGGAGGAGTACGGTGACATTTCACCTCACCCACAGGGGGTTCCTCTACCTTTGTCGAGGTCAAGCACCGATTGATACGGCCCCGGAGTGTCTTGCTACCCAACAAACGGGTCTATCGATTCTGCGTCACGGAAACGATGAAATCCAAGCGATTCGGGGAGATTCTTTGTGAAGGTCACATCAGGCCAAGTTCACGCCATGGGAGCCTAGGTAATTTATTATTGTGAAATCATAGTTCTAAATTATCTCTTATTCTGTGAGCAATGTAATATTAATTGTAAGCGATTCATTAAAAATTCAAGGCGATTTTAGCATGAATGATGACAATTTATATATTAATTGGTTTTAAGAGTATTTGTATTATGTGAGAACCTTTTGAAGAAAAAATCGGACTTCATTTCTGTTTTCCTTATTTTATTGGGCTGGGCGGAGAAAAGTGAATATGAATAGTGGTGGTGTGAATCCAATGGGCCAAATCCATACATCAACATTGACCACGGTGGGGAAGTATAAAAGCATGGATATTCATGCAAGTATAGTTATTAATGTAAGATCAAAGTTAACTCTTAGCTTCACTAAATAAATAGAAGGCAAAGATCTGGCATCAAGCTGAAACTCATGTGAAAAAGTAGATGAAAAATGTACAATCATCAATGGAGAGGTAATCTATAATTATCCGGTAAGACTCTCCTTAGCAGCTGTACCTTGAGACTAAACTAATTCTCAATATTTTTGAATAATCATCCATTAGAATTTAGTAGGAAAACCATAGTAAATCATTTATTCAGTAGCCATATAAAAAAATAATATTTGTTGGTTGTTTTTCAATAGGTGGACCATGATAGGACCAACGAGAAGGTGGGGTGTTTTTTAATCATGAAGTGAGGTTTAGCAGTAAGATTGATAGTCAGAGTTACCTTCCCCTATAAATTTTCTCGATAAAGTTATTCATTCATTGAACTTTGATTCATTCCTCTTTTGATACAATCGAAATCCCGATTTGAGTCTTGAGTCTTCATTGAGAATGGCATTCATAGGTTGTCCAAAGAAGAGGTTATCCTTTGCGTGCACTCTTCTTTTCTTGGTATCTTTGTAACTATGTTCGGCCCTAAGTTCTATATTTTAAATTATCATAATAGTTCGTGATTATTAGGCTTTTATTTTGTCTTTTTAAGAATTTTAATTTAATTATTAAATAATCATTAAATTAATATATATATATATATCTATATATATATATATATATATATATATATATATATATATATATATAGTTATTAAAATTTCAATAGAATTATTAAACTTTCAATGAACACATCAACTTTCATACATGAAAATAGATCTTGACAAATGGTACATCATGGCACAGTTAATTTCGCTCGACGAATTTCAAATGGTATAACATTTAGTCAACATTAATCATCAATTTCTGCACACGAGAGACTAATTTCTCTGAGAAACACGAGATTTCTTTGGCTTGTTATTCTTATAACTACATAGACATAATTAATAGAGAGATTGAGGACGAGAAAAAAATCTAGCGCTTAGTCTCCACTACTCGACATGATTTTGTGAAAATAATACATAGATTGATTTCTACGAGTGCCTTAGCGTTCTTTGGCTCCCATTTTTTTAATCACAACAACGATAAAAAATGTGGCGAGGATTTTCTTAGTCGGAATTGTACGATTTTTATAAGACATATTATGCAATATTAATAATAAACATAAATTTATTGCAATTTAGGGAAAGCTCGTTCATGTTTTTTTCTTTATATTGGAAGGTTACTTGATTTTTGAAGTAATTTTTAGTAGATCATAGCATATATTGAGGAAATATTAGTTTGACAGAATCGATTTATTTCTCTTGAAACTTTAGGTATTAAAAGTCCATGACAGAGATATATCACACTCCAAAATCCAAAGAAAATGGAAGAGCATTCCATTTTTTTAATCAAACTTTTATTGGTGAAGGGTTAATTTATTACGAGAACATCATTAATGAAGTGCAAAATTTTAAAACGTAATGTTTATTGCGACTAGAAAAATAATGACCAAAATGTCAAAAAAATTGTGTGACGGAGTAAAAAAGAGAAATCCAAATTCCAACCACATACCACTTGTTGGTGAGTGGAGGTTATTCACTTTTCATTTACGAGCTTACCCGGGTTACTCATGTTACCAATATTTTCACATGGCTCACTTTTAGGTGACTACTTATTGTACTTCTTCTTTATAAAGAGCAATTGGTAGATAATTGTATATATTATTTGAAATCTATAACAAATCCGGGAAACAAAAATTACAACAAATAGAAAATTATGCAAAAAATTCACCAAGGAAAGCACTACTAATGTGTGGATACCCTATCATTTCTTAGATCCTCATAACTTACCAACACCTAATATATTAGTATACACATAATATGGCATTTACCTGAAGTATTTCATATGTATCTGAAGTAAATAAGTTGTATGACAATTGTTATGGCAGATATAAGATGTGTATTATGGTTATATTTCAATTTTTCTTAAGTAGCATGCATGTGCGGTCAGGTATAGTGACTACAATTACCAAATATATTTCAGTGAAGATGTAAAGATGATCTCTCATTAGGTCCTAATTACTTAAAGCATCATTAGTGCTTTCCAAATGAATAAAATATGTTAACAAATTAGTAAGAAACTAGGAAAAAAAAATCATGCCTTTAAAAAAATATGGCCTGTTAGGTCACACTACGAGATTTATTTCATTACTCGTAAGTGTCCTTTCTGACATATATATGATCACCATTACCATAGAAATGGGACATGTGACCATCATTTTTGGTTTCGCCAATGACATTCCACATCATGAGCATTGGTTAGGGTTGATTGTGTTGATTTTTTAAACAAATCATTTATACATTTTTATGGAAATTATAGACACAATTTATAATCACATTACAAGATCATGGTGTATGGATATTCCTTATCATTTCTTAGATACTCACAACTTACCAACACCTAATAGATTGATATACACATCATATAGAATTTACCCCTAGAATGCCACACATAATCACAAACAAATTAGTTGTATGGCAATTGTTATGGTGCATATATGATGTGTATTACGGTTTATCTTATAATTTTGTTGAAGTAGCATACAAAAATTTACATAGTGATATGAGAACCTTGGCCTCTGGAGTATACATCGATTTTGTACACATGGCTTTTCAGTTTCTTTTTAAGATATATCATTGGTGATACTCACATAATTATATAATGAACCATTAAGTTGAACTATGAAATTATTCCTCACAACACACACATATTGATGAATTAATAATTTTTCTCATATAATTTTTTAATCTATTTTGAAAAAAAAAAAAATTATATATAATTATTTCTAAGAAGAACAAGAGAAAGTTCCTTACGATATCTTCGTAAAACATATAATAGCAACGTTTGGGCAATTGCGATGTTTGGAGGCAGCCATCTGCCGTGACGCTTTGGGGCATAGTGTCACAATTGCGTCTCTACAAGTGTCGGTATTGCGTTACTTTTCTCTAAATGTCGTTGGCGACGGTTTCCCAAGATCAATGGCCCAAAGTGAACCCGATAACTTACCTTTTCCCCGCACCTTTCCTTTTGATCGTGGCCATTTAACAAATTTGAATCTAGATCAACGGCGCTAATACATTCACGCTCGCCAAAAGTAATCGTTTGATGTTTTGGCAAAGCCGCGCGAAATGGGTGGTTTTCCAAACCACACAGCCTTCGTGTCGCCACCACGTTGTATCGCGTTCGAAAAGCTAGTTTTCGCTTACCCTACATTACCCTCGCGAATACCAACGGGCGGTATTCCCTAAACCTCACCTATTTAACGAGGTTTAATGTCATTTTTTAACTATGGTTATACCATTGTTTAATACATTAAAATTATATTTTTCATTCAAATTTTTACCTTTTCGCTTTAAACCTATAAAAATATTGCGGAAAGCATTTTCCTCAAAAATCCGCAATTGTTTGAACACGAGAAACTTTGCGGAGCCATTTCAACCTACCGGTACAATTTTTCGTGCCCATTGCCTTGAATTTCATTACAAAGTACTACATTGTCCTCTACGAAGCCATTTCAAAAATTGAAGGTGAGCACCTCTGCAACGTCTTCAACCGAATTCATCGGTTCTCCCGGTACTTTTCTTCGAAGTTGCCCTCGGGATTTGAAAATTCCTGTCGATTTCAAATAATTACCAAAGTTTACGTAAAAAAGTGTCCATTTTTCGGGGGAAACTGTCGAAATTTCTGGAATCCCTAATTGCCCTTTCTCGCAGGTTTTCCATGCTGCGGTCCCATTTCTTCATTGAAATCGATTTTAAATACACGTTCGAGCTTTAAATTCCTTGAATTTCCTAAAAACCCCTATAAAACCCCATTTTGGGTGGAAATTCGCCGAAAATTTTGTTTCTCGTAAAGGAACTTAGAAAACCATTTAAGCTTGCTTCGTTCATTATTAAAAATGACCGAAAACGGGTAACCACGAAGAATGGAGGCCAAATCTCAAAAGTCTTCGCAAAAAGATTCCTCGACTGTGTCCTTCAAAATCGACAAACCAACTCATGTGCTCACGGCTAATTCTACGAAAGTGAGCTCGAGACAGTCCGACCTCCAATCATTTCTCTGGCTTGACCCTTTGGTTGATCGGACTATAGAATACTAGACCCTAATGTGGAATTTATTTTTGCTTGATGTCTATAATTGGTCTTTATGTGGAAATCGGTGGAAAAGGGTAGCAGAGAATATTCCAATTTGGAATCCAATCTGCTGAATATATTGTCCCTCTCACTCATTACGTACGACTTTATCAGTTATGCCAGCCTATTATATACCCCGAGAGAAAAAAATGTATTTAAACAAAGAAAAAGATACCTATTTTTACACATCCTTAAAGAGTCGATAAATTCCATGTTGCAAAATGAATCATGACCCCAATTTTGCTTCCCCTATCAATAGAAGATTTAACCCAACTATATCTTGACTTGGATTTCAATGCTAGATTGAAAATATACCAAACTTTTTGTCCAAATCAATTTGATATTCTAAGTTAAATCCTCCTTTTGACACGGGTGATTTCTGATGAAACTGGGCAGAGTTGTCTCGATGCTCTCCTTCATACTAGGATACCGAGTGATGAATTCACTAATGTGGCTATCTGGGATTTCTGTCAACTCTAAGCCACAGTCGATCACCATCCATTAGGTTCAATTTTGCTAGATTTATTGCTGAAAGTATTCATTATCGATTATCCAGTTATTGAAGAAGGAGTTTTCGGATACTCCTCTTATACCTCACCTCTTCTGTGTTATCAAACGAGATAAGTTTCCGATTGAATGTAAGAAAGTGGATGCGAGAAGGAAAAGTTCTATCGATGGTATTTTGGTCATCTGTTTTAAGGAAATGGAACGGAGAAAGTATAGTTTTCTGATTTCTAACGACTCATTTACTGGCCACCACTATGTATCTCTTGGAAAAAGAGGAGATCCCTAGGATTAATGATGAGACAAGAAAAATTATGGGTTATCGAGCTACAAAGCTGGAGATTGGTATTTATATAAAAATCATACGGAGATCGAGTGTATGGCTCATCCCTGGCCCCATATAATTTACCCAGTTTGTTACTACAAGAATATTTGCTTTAGAATATTTGAGACAACATATTGAATGTAGATGAAATCCACTTTGTAGCTTTCGAGAAAAGACCCAATTTAGATTTGAAAAATCAAATTGGGCCATTCATTGTGAATAGCAGAGGAAAGTACACCAATGAGATAAATGTAAAACTTAAAAGTGAAAGTTCCCATGTAGTTTTACATGGAAGTATGACCCACAAGGTATTTTGAGTGCGGTAAAGGTAAAATATGAGATTTGCATGTTTACTTGCATGATCCTAAGCCCCATATTGAAAGATATGTAAATAAAATTGAATGGGAGCCAAACACCTATACGATGATTCACGGGCGATGCGGTGTACGGTGAAGCCGGTGGCAAAGGCAAACGAGATTGAACGGAGCCGATGGGTGACTTCTACAAGCAAAGATCTTGATAATGTACATAAAAGAGACGAGAGAAGGAGATAGTTTCATCGTCGAGACTATTGAGGACATAAGGTCGAACTCCTTATAGTAAAAGAAGCAAGTCGACGAAAGAAAGGGCCCCGAGGCTATAAATATTGATATAAATGGTGAAGCAACAAGAATAGTCACTCAAACATTAAAGAGCTTCAAAATGTAAAAATTGGAACACAACAAAAATCACGGTCATGAGAGAAAACCGAGGCTACGCTCGATTTTCCTCCTCCTTCTTAGGCCCGGCAATATAGAGTCGAGAGATTGAGATCAGATTTGAACAGATTAAGAGAAGAATGAAGAGCTCGAGAATTAAGCTCATTCTAGATTTCTTAAGGAAAAGCTTGAAACAAAGACAAGCTTCTTTCGGCATTGATTATTCATCCAATAAATTGGTAATTTCATTCTTGAAGCCTACGGTGGTACGGCCAAAATCGGTGGCTGATTATTCAAAACGGATCTTACATTTTGGATGCAGATGCCATTCATGAATTAGATCAAATTGAATTTCATAGGAGCAATAATGAAATGCTATATTCCAAAAATTGTCGGTAAAACTATGATACGATTAGAGCTTGAAGAAAACGGTGCTCGACCTCCAAAATCAAATGAGTTTGGACAAAGCCTCAACATTGTGTAATAGTTAAGAATAAAGAAAACCTTAGAATATATAGTGATTGAAGCGGGGGTGACCCAGCCAACATTGAAGGGGAAAAAAGTCTTAATTAAATAGAAAAATGAGGATATAGGTGCTCTTAGAAAACGGTTGAAGTTGCCTCATAGTGAAAACTCTCGACGAAAAAGAAATTCTACAATAAAAAACGAGAGAATGATGATTTAAAGCGAGCTTGTACATCGAATGGCAGTGGAATAAAAACAATGGAAAGTCAAATAGAAGCTATAATGAAAGAGAATGAAGAAATAAGAAAATCACAACCAATGGTCATTCTACGATGATCCCCACCCACAGCAAACAACGCTATACTACCATCTCTACTTTGGCGGGGAACACTTGACATGAACGGAGTATTGCCAAGCTAACGATTGTAATTGCTTCTCTAATCTCTTGCTCTTCTTCTTCATCCTCACGGAGGAGCACACCTAAGACCCAGATAAACAGATTCTTAGTTTGAGAGATACTATTAAGAGTAGAAAAATCAAAGGCGAGTGCCTTGATTACTTCTAGAGGACATGAGCAAGAGGGCGATCGACTACGAGAACGAGGAGGTAAAGATTCTACAAGCACAAGTAAATCTTACGAGATCGAGTGGCCTTTGTAAAAAATCATTTATGGACCAAAATTATTGATGGCATTCATTCTCAATGGCCTTCGGTCGGATAGTTATGAATAGAGAGTTACTTCAAGTTGCTAGTGCGAGAGATTGACAAGACTAAAGAGGGAAATTGACAAAAAACTAGCCCAAGCAATCCAACTCATAGCTTTTAAACAATAAAACCGAGGAAGAGTTGGAAGAATTGAAAATTGTTGATAGAACAAAAACCATTCTTGAATCAAAAAGGTCCTGGAAACGAAAGAAACATAATGAGTAATCTGGAGGGAATTGGGTGCTTAAAGACATGAATTTATCCATAAAGATTTTTAGCCAAATACAAAACATTGTCGAAGCGAGTTTTGCTGATATTCACGCATTGAATGAAAATTTAATGCCTCAGAAATAATATAGTCTAAAAATCGAAATCATGCAAAGAAACCAAACGGACAACAAGCTATACTCGAGATCACCAACGGGCGAAATACTTCGATAATTTGAAAATACGATTTCTTTTTAAGATAATGAGATCAGGCATATATTCACTATCGAAGCCTAACTTTGCCAAGTATACGAGAGGCGGATGAAAGTTACGAGAAAATTCAAGACTGAAGATCCCCTACGAAGAAAAGTGGCAGAATTCACGGATACGACGCGCCCGAATTTAATGGAAAAAAAAACGAAATTCTTGGAAATTCATTTCTTTGTTACCTCAAATGGTAAATACGAGGTTAAAGTGCACAACAATTAGTTCAAATTAGAATAATCGGTTCTGTTTTGCTTGTAAAAAGGTAACTTGACTTGCAAAGTGTTGTTTTGCGATTTGTCCCTCTTTTAAGTTTTTCTTTCCTATTTTTGATTAAAACATTATCTCAATTCACGAGATATTTTGTAAACACTTTTTTGTAGAAATACTTCACAATTAAAGGTATTCGGTGTGAATAAAATTTCTCAAGACAACTATAGTTCATGCTCTCTACTTGGCATTTTAATGTTTCTACTTTGTTCATGCTCTCTACTTGGCCATTGGCACAGCAGGTGATATGGAGTTGTAATCTTTCTTGAATGTGGTAGTTTTAACAGTGTTTCGGCTAATTTATTACCTACAAATTGTGGTCCTCCATACATGATTATGTCCCTTGGGAGACCATAGTGCCACAAAGATTTGGAAAAGCCCCATGCTACGAGTCCTCTTGTAGCTTTTGAAGATGCCCTGCTTCAACCCACTTAGTGACATATTCGGTTGCAACTAGGATGTATGTTTTTGGTTTGAGGGGGGACTAATAAGGCCAACAAAATCGAAGTGCCTAGCGTCCAAAATGGTTCAATCACTATGTTAGCCACCTATATTTTTCAAATTATATCGGTTGGTGGCTAAATATTCTTGCGACCTTCAAGAAACAAATTCAATCACGAAAATTTGTTGGTGCTTGAAGTTGTTGGTCGGATTACAAACTACTGATTGGTTCTACATACTCTTCATCCTCTCTGCCCTCGATGTTCCATGAAAATCCTAATCAAATATTGCTGCATCTTCCTCCTTTTCACTCTCCTTCTCCCACTTTTCCTTCGTTTCTTCAACTCTCCTTTTATCCTTAAAAACCCCATCAAACCCTTTTATATTCATATTCCTCCATTAACCTCATTTCCCTGAATCAAAAACCCACTTTTTGACCTATCGGAACCTCTCTCCGCTTGCAAAAATCATTAAAAAACCATAGAAAAACATACGTTTTCTATGCGTTAGGCTTTAGCCCCTCGAAGCTAAGCCTACCTTTCTATCCATCCATATCGCCCCCCGCCGAACTGGTATTGCTAAGACCGCCGGGCGCTTAACCCTCGAAATGATTTATTACCGAAAACATTTGTAAAATGTAAAGTCGGGTTTATTTTATTTTTTCACGAAAAAATCGTATTTAAAACTCGTCATCGATGCGGTCCCACGGATACGACGGTGTAGTGTACCCCTATACTGGTGGACCCCGCGGTAGCCGCCTTGTTTTCCTTTCCCACCCGGTTTTGTGCCGCACCACCTTTCGTCCGGAAGCGGTTTTATACGTCGACCGGCGATCCTATGTTGGCCAGGCAAGCTGTTCTCCACACTCACCCGAAAACCGCCATGCCATGTCTTTTTCCCGCGCGTTAAGCCTCGTTTTATGACGCGGCCCGAGATTCGTCTAGTCGGATGCGGGCCCTCCCCGCTCCAGCGGTCATCGGCCTCTCGCCTTTCCGCTCACCCGCTGTCGTCGCTCGCCGGGTCGTCTTCACCGAGCGCGTTCAAGAGTGGGTCCTGTAGTCGATCTCGCCGGATCGACGACCCTCGACCTATTGGGTCCAGTTGTACGGTCCACCTTTTTCTGATTTCGTGATTCAGGTACTCCCAACGAATTGATCACGATACGATCAACGGTCCCCGATCTCTCACCGTTTTCCGCACGACTTGGAGTACGGTCGCCATATAACGGGGATTTCCTCATTTTTCTTGTTTTTTGCGGGTTTTTGAGTTTTCTTCGTATTCTATGAAAATCTAAGGATGAGGGTGACGACTCCGGTCCTTAGATTTGTCCCGGGGAATCGATCATACGGAGAGAAGAAAATGATATCTACAAAGTTTCATGAGCTTTGGTTGCCGCACGTCCCTGTAAAGCTTGAAGAAATGCGTCGATATCGGAAGTGAGAAAAAGTATCGAGGTTTTGAAGACGAGAAGGAACGGGGCCGGTAGTTTTATGAATAAATTGGCGGGGGATTATATGGCTAAGACGGTTATCAAAAGCTAATCCTAGGCTCGAACACGGATTAAAGCAAAACCTAAAAGTGTTCGTCGGACGGATACGCCTCCACCGCCATACTTTGGGCGAATTGATTCCTCAACCACCACGGTGCCACCTATTGCCTCGAACGATCGGTCGGGCGGGAACCCCAGTGAACAAGATGGGATACTATGCCTCGGAACAGCAAGTTATTTACGCACGGTTTTATTCCGGAATATTTTCGAGAATAGCCCTAATGATGTGCGGAGCCCTCGAGGTCAACAAAAGCTCTTCGAGAGCTTACTTCTTAAGTATAAACACATTAATGCAATATAACACAACAGAAATTTCTTCATCGAACCTCACGAGGTCGAGAAGACGTGGTGCTGCATTAATTGTATTTGAGATATTTTTATCAGATCTCACCTCCTCATCATACATAAATACTTGAGAAGAAGATGGTGAGGGTTGGATTGGTTGATTTGTCCAATGTAGTGCTTTGAAGCGTTGTAGGCATTTACGAGTGGAAAACTCTTGTTGTAAATAGTGGTTTCATGGGCCCTTGGAGCTGCACTTGCTAACGAATAGATTAGGTTGTGAAGAAAGGGTAATTTAAACATTGGATGTGAAGATTGTAGCACGGTTTGAAGCAATCAATACAAGGCCGGTTATGGGATCCTGGTCTGCTATGCGAAATGGTGATGTTATTCTCATTGTAACTTGTCATTTTATTACATTTAAATTTGTTTTCCTTTTTCCACTATAAAGAGCAGTTTAAATAGTGTTAGAGGTTGCTGCATATCGGTGACCTTCTACGGCTGAAAAATCTTTATCCCAGTGTTTGCTATTACAATTGTGTTATTTAGAAATGATTTAATTCGGTCTAAACGGAGATGCGCGTTCCCTCATCTTTTCGTCCTTTCTTGAATGTTGTTTTTTAAATGTTACTTTCATATATGTTGTGTAAGGAATGAATTGAGGAAATCAAGGTAGGCCACAAGGTCCCTTTCTTGTTTGCTCAACTATTTGTCGGTTTCCTTAGGTATTGTCGAACGACTAGTTTAGTACTTATCGGATCTTGGGCCATTACGCTTATTTATCTTGGTGATTGTCTTGGAAGTAGCCTAATATCATCACCCTAAACTTCAAAGACAATATCCATCTTTGTACATATTGGAGAGAGATCCCTCTCTAGGATTCGGAAAGACTAGATCCTAGAATCCAAAAGTTGGTTGAAATGATGTTAACTGCGCGGTCGGACTTTGCCAATCTTGCTTGTTGCTAGAGAGACCTAACATTTACGGCGACTCCCATGAGGAGGGTTTAACTCAAAATCTCTAGTTCCATGACGATTGTTCTATTTTGCAGGTGGGCCACCAAGAACTAACATTTCGGCGACTCCGCGGGGAACTCCTTACCCGGAATCTTCATACAACATCTTGAGAGTAAAAAGCGGCCTTTCGACACTACGAGAACATGGTAATTAATATGAAGATCAATTGAATCGATGACAAACTAGGTCAATCCTAGGGTTCTTTTAAGTTTTTATCTAACCTTGGAAAATCAGCTAGCTTAGTAGTAAGGATAATTTGTCTTTGTTTCATAGCAGTAGCTAAGTTTTGAGGCAAAGTTAGGACATTCTTTTAAACCACAATATAAACAATTTGGAAAAATACAAAAAACATTTCGGATTGGTAGTAAAACAAGTTTTGATATCTTGTATACGTCTTTGATGTGTTTTACCCTATACTCTTAGACGAGTACGGAAAAGGCCGAGTAGCCTGCGGATCTCATCCTTTTTAGAGGGTGACATATCACAGTGAATGCCCTCGATCGATCTGCGGTTGAAGTTTGTTGTGTTTCGAGATATCCTTTTTTGAAAAAGGAATGTTTCATAAACAACGCGGTGGACGATGTACTCCTTGGAAAATACTTTGAGCCTTCCACACAGCGACTCACCATCTGAACAGACCTTAGACTCCCCTTTAGAAAGAACCCTTATCATTATAAAATCATTCAAACTCGGTTAGAAGGCGCGGGATGCGAATTGAGTAAGCAGTTAATTACGACGCCTAAAATATTGTCATATACGGTTGAACTTTTCTTGTTTAGATTGGGTCTAATCATATAAACATTGTGGCTCCTAAAAAGGTCCCGCACTAAGAGCCCCGTCACGACCCGGATCCTCACGAAATGATTGGTAACCGGAAAGACTTCTTGGGAAGTCTCCTAGGATACAATCCTCAACTATCTTCGAATCGCCCTTAAGAGGCTTGATTCGGTCACGAAAACCTTTCGACTCTTCATGAATCACAAATTGACTTATTAAACCCATTCGAACTAGGTCATTTGGTGATTTAGATCGATTAGATTACGAGCCTAATCTTTCATCTCCTGGAAACGGTGAGACTCTTGGGAATAAGAGAATCAACACCTCACGATTTACATTTCTTACATAATCTAGGTGTCTCTCATCAGGAATCATTTCAGTCCTAACTGTTCCATCCACTTCTGTCCATCTTTCACCTTTATTCAGCCTTTGCACTTCAACCCTCCTCTTGTAAACCCACCCCTACCACATATCATGGCAGCATGGTATGTCACTTAATCCCTTCTGTGCCATTAGTCGATCTTCCACGGGGTATCGGTCCAAAATTCCATTATATGATGCTAATAATACCATATCGACATCCTAGGCATGTCGGACAAGATGAATGACTATTTTTGTGAAATGAAATTGATAATGAGTCTGTCAAAATCAGATTTTTTGCTCAAAGTTTGGGGGGAGAAGTGAGAAAATGGTTTAAAGGTTTAACCCCCCATAGTATTAACGACCTTCAAGCCTTCCATCGAGACATTCTTAAACAAATTGGAAGTAAGGAAAAACCCTCTCCAAGTCCTTGCCGACTATAACAATCTCCATAGGAACACGGGAAAGTGTGCAAGCTTGTTGTGCAGTTCAGCAGTGTATAATGCACTTTCCACGAGCGGGAAACCTCCTCGGGGATCGGCCTTAAACAAATTTCCCGGAAGGGTTTGATCCGGACGCAGCATATTCACTCGAGAGAAGAGTCTTTGCAACCCTTGAAGATATGCAAAGAGGTGCTCTTTGTGGAGGTGAACCTCATGGAGAAAGAGCAGAGTGAAAGCTGAAAAGAGAGTATCTTTAAGAGGAATCCACCCCTTCTACTTAGAACTCCAAAGATGGAAAGAATGATGGAAGAAATGATGAAGAAAATGAACGATACAGAGAGAGCACAAGCAAGTTTAAATCAAAACGCTCCTCAAAAGCAGAAACCAAAACCATAATCAGAATCTTAGAAGAAATCGGCCTACAAACGAGACCCGAGAAGATGATCGGCGGGTCATTCCTCCCTTTCATCGAGAACTTTTTAAGTGAGGTTGAACGAACGAGGATCAAATAACGAGAGGAAGATGATATAAACTTGTTTGGGGTAGATGATGATGACTTTAGGGTTCATTATGATAATAAACAAGGTCTTTATACACCTTATGATGACGAGAAGAAATGATGCGAAACGGTATCAAAACATAGGCTTATTTGTCATAGAGCCTTTAAGGGAATATGAACTCGAAGTAAGATCTAATCGACAAACCCCCGTGATAAAATACTCTCGGCAAACCTTCTCCAACGACAACGCGACCCGAGTCTAAAACGAGTCAAACAAAAGGACAAGCGGTGGTACAATAGGTTAAGTAATGATAAAGAAAAGACACTCAAAACATCGAAAAGAAGAGTGCAAACAATAGTAGTACTAGCACTTCGGTTAGTACTCTGGTAGAAAAACATTCCCGATTGTAGATAAACCAAATCAGCGGTATTTGTTGCTGATAAAGTGGCGACAACAGAGTGAAGTCAACGCTTTGAAGAGTCAAAACCTTTTCGACCCTAGAACGGAAATCTCAAAGATCAAAATCTGCGTTAAGATTGGTAAGGATTATTTACTTAACATGTATGTACGTCCAAAATTTTGAAAGGCTTTAAACTTGAAGATAATGAAGATACTCTCAATCTTAATGATGACCAACCGGAAGCTTATTTTGGTCCAAATATTGAAGGAAAGTTCGAAGGTCTGTCCCTCCCTTTTATGTAAGCTTAAACATTCATGACAAAATTACATAATGCTATGCATGACTCGAGTGCTTCCCATAATTTAATGCCAAAAGGTAGCAATAGAGCACAGGTCTTGAAATTCTGAGACACAAAGATATGTACTCTTTTGACTCAAACGAGAGTTAAGTGTCTTGGATTGATTAAAGATCTCTGTGTTAATTTAGCCCAAATTCCAGTAAATGTTTAGTCATGGATGTTGTTGTGGCTGATGTCCCCATCTGAATGCTTTTATCAAGATCTTGGGGGGCTAAGTTACAAGGAGATATGCGAATGGACATGACCTATGCAACTATCCCTGTTTTCAATCAGACTAAGGCTTTATAGGAATCCCATGCGATTACCGATAACAAGCCGGGATCGGCCTCAAAACTCCCTCTCTGTCTTGTAAACACGAGCCTTGATTCTTTCATCATGTTTAATGATGAAGCACTCACGAACAAATTGTTCAGAATTAATGGCTGAAACGGAGGAGGAAAACAACGTTGAAGTGCGAAACGGTCTGTGTGTCTCAAAATAATAAAATAAAGAGACTTTGAGCTGGGTATAACCGTTGAACTCAAAACTTGACGATCGGGAAAATGATCCCTCAACATAGATGAAAAACTTGGGAAACAAATGATACAACGTCCATTCACCAAGGCGGAAAGTCTTGCCTCTACGGACTATGTATTTTGATGGGTCATGCACCAAAACAAATGCTGGTGCGGGTGTACGGATCACCTAACAACGAAAACAATCTCACAAGGAATGTATCTCATGCAAATTAAACTTTCGGTGTTCCAACAACATAGCGATGTGAATCCTTCTCTTAGGCTTGCATCTTTTGAAAAAATTAGGTGCCAAGAGAATTGATGTATATGGGGATTACGAATTAATCATTGGGCAAGTCAATGGGGAGTACAATGCAAAGCACCCCGGACTTAGGGCCTACGGGAATGATGTCATTGATCTTTTAAAAACATTTGAGGAGTACACTTTGTCTTTTGTCTGAGAAAAAACATTGCGACCCACAATTTAGCCTTTAACAGCATAGAGGAGCACATCCCATCTTGTATGATGACACCTCTCGGATAAAATTCCAGACGGCTATCCCGGATAACAAGAAATATTGGCGGTGTTCGATTGGAGATAAACAAAATAGAATACTTCATACTGATTCGGAAATGAGTTTGAACCCCATAGTTCAGATTCGAGTTAGCAATCTGAGGCTATGAGTGAAGAAAAATTTTCTTGGTGAAGAAGAAGAACCATCTCCCACAATTGGTAGATATAAACCTTCAGACTATCTCATCTAGAAGCAAGAACGGAATTAAGTGCAAAATCTAAAACGGAAAGAAATGGAAACTGCATTCTAGTGCGATGAGTACGCCCAGGGTTTGGCCCCTCTAGAGGAAGCTGTTCGATTTTGATGATGTGGCCAACAAACCAAAGCGGAACACCGTAGAAGCTGATGGAAGAATGTAATATAGGAAGTGAGGAAAAACCAAGATTGATCAAGCATCACAGAACTCTACCCGATACTCATTAAACTCAAATACTTAGAGGTTGTTTAAAGAATTTTACGATGTTTTTGCATGGAGTTACGAAGATCTTAAATCCTATAACAACCGAAATAATCGACTGAAAATCCCTCTTAAAAGAAAACCAAAAACCATTCAAACAAAAGCTGGCAAAATGAACTGTCCGATTGCATTGGTTAAGAAGGAAATTATGAAGATGCACTTGATCTTTGGTATTATTGTCCCTATTAGATATTACGAGTGGGTATCTAATGCGGTGTCGATTAGGAAAAGAACGGAGAAATGGGGCTTTGTATGAACTTCGAGAATTTAAACAAAGCTTCATTGAAAGACAACTACCCTTTGCCCAAGATGGATCATGTTTTACGAAAGGGTGGTGAGGTCTAAAGAATTTCTTTCTTTGGATGGCTATTAGGGGTATAACCGAGTCCTAGTCACCACGATGATCGTTAAAGACATCTTTTACTACACCTTGGGGCACTTTCATGTATGTGAAAATGCCTTTTGGTTTAATGAATGCGGAGCAACCTTTCGAGAGAGCCATGGACATAGCATTCTCGGAAGAAATTGGGCTTCTTCATCATTATCTATCTTGATGATGTATTTGTGTTTTCAAAGCGATGACGAACACTTAGAACATTTGAGGAAAGTTTTAGAAGTGCGAGAAAGTTTGGGATATCTTTGAACCCCAAGAAAACATTATTTGGTCTCCAAGAAGGTAAACTTCTTGGGCATATCATTCGAACGGGGGCATAAGAGTTGATCCCATGAGGATTGAGGCCATATTGCAAATCTCTCATCCTCGAAATATCAAATAGTTGCAGTCTTTCATAGGAAAGATTAACTTTTTGAGAAGGTTCATCCCAAACTTGGGCCCACAGAGCTCCTTGAGAATATCACAAACATGTTCGAAGGAGCGAGGGTAAAAGTGGACCTCGGAAAGCAAAGACATCCTTTATTTGGTGAAACAAGCGTTAACAAAACACCGGGTTCTTATAAGTCACGATTTTTCGAAAAGATTTTTATATCTTCTCATTTGCATGAGAACATACTGAAAACTCTTTGTCCTTTTACGGAAAAATCCACGAGGACAAGGCCGGCCATTGCATTCTTTAGCAAGGCATTGAGGGATGCCTTTGAGGTATAACATTATGGAAAAACGGAGCTTTTGCCTTGGTAAAAGCTTTTAAAGACTTCGGGGTATACATCCTTCACTCACATATAATTGCCTTTGTCCCAAATTCGATTGTGAAAGACATTCTAACCCCGGGATCCGGATGGTAAGAGAGGTAGAGTGGATTCTTTATTATTCTTGAATATGATTTAGAGATTAAACCCACTAAGCTTATCAAAGGACGGTCTAGCTAGGCTAATGGTGAATCAAATTGTGAGGTTCTTGATATTAATATGATTAATGCTTTGGATGACTGAGAAGAATTCTCAACTCCCATTGTTGAAGAATCATTTTGCTAATTCTCCTTGGTACACTAATATTGTTTATGTTTTGCTTAATTTAAACACTCCTCCTGGTTTATCTAAAACAAAGGCAAGATTCCTAAAGTTAAAAAGTTTGTAAACTGTTATATTGATAAATGTCTTTATTGGAAAAATGCTAGTGGTATATTGCTTAAATGTTTGCAGGTTTGATGCGAAAAGATTAAAAAGCAGGTAATTCCATGAAGGAGAGTGTGGAGGCCATTTTGTCTTGAAGTCAACGGCCAAAAAATTTGCAAGGGGTAGGTTTCTGTTAGCTTTCTCTTTTTCACCGTCATGTAAACTTACAACCACTTGCCATAAATGTCAATTGTTTGAGGGCAAGAAAGTACTGCCTTCCTGCGCATCCAAATTCACCTGTTGAAGCCCATTTTCAACGGTGGGGGACTTGACTTCATAGGAGAAATCTATCCATCATCTTACACTCGGCATAGGTGGATCCTTACGCACGGACTATTTCACTAAGTGGATAGAAGCCATTCCTTGTGAACGGACGATGATTCGGTTATCTGTAAAATTCATAAAAACCAATATCCCTTTCGAGAATTGGTTGTCCTACCAAAATCATTACGGATAATCTTGACATTTGGGTCGAAAGAGAATGGTAGAGATTACGCTCAAAAATACAGGATGGCAACCAGGACACTCCACGACCTATTACCCTCGAGGTAATGGACTTGCGAGGAATCTTCAACAAGCTTAGTGAACATAATAAAGAAAGCACATTTGAGCAACAGAAGTCTTGGCACACAAAGCTAGTTCATGCACTTTGGGCTGACGGATTGACTTTGAAAAATCTATTGGTATGTCACCTTTCCAGCTTGTGTATGGTACAGATGCAATTTTCCTAATAGCCTTGGTGCTTTTTTTTGTTATGAAGTTAATTCAAGAGTTGCGGACTGAAGAAAATGACATAATCGAAGAATAAATCGGACCATTCATCTTGACCAAACCGGGGAGGAAGTGTACAATAAAGCATTACGGAAAATAAAGAGACAATATAAAGAAGATGTTGTGAGAAGAAACAAAGGCCATCAATTTAAGGTAGGGACAAAGTCTTAAAGTGGGACTCCAAAAGGGAAGGCGAGGAAAGCATGGTAAATTTGACGATCTGTGGCTTGGCCCTTACTCCATTCATTCGGTTAGCTGGGAAAAATGCATTCTTCTTACAAGAATTTGAATGGAACATAATTTACAGGGTCTGTCGATAGCGGGGATGCTTAAACATTACCTTTCTTAAGCTATTCCTGAGTTTTGAAGCCCTTTTCACCTTGTCCATTGTAAATATTGTCCACCATTGCATTTAAAGTTATGAAAAATCAAAAATACAAAAAAAAAGAAAAGAAAGAAAGAAAAGAGCGAGACATAGAAAAAAAAGAAAAGCGAGCCCCATGCCAAAAATGAATACGAAAGTGTACGAAAGCTTAAATGCCACTCCTTGGAATACACTTCTAGTGGTCAATTGTTTAATCTTGGTGATTAGCTTTCAATTTCTGCTTGTGATGGTGTAAATTTGATTTTCCAAAGCTGTTTAATCTTGGCTTATCGGTAGATAGAGTAGGGTAGAAATTAAGGTTCGAAACAAACTCAAAATATGAACAAAGTTTCCAAAAAGCGACTCAAAACTGCTCCAATTTACGAGTCAAAGAAAAAGACTTCAGTTCCTGGTCGCTCCAAAACTTGAACCGAAGAACGAAAACTTGACTCAACGAAAAAAAAAAACGGTACGGGAATATAAGAAGGCCATAATGAGAAAATTTTCAGATCTTAAGCCTTTTGTTTTGATTTAAATTTTTACGCAAATAATAATACGTATGTGACTTGTCTTTATGCCATAGATCATAGCAAGTCAAATAGCTCAATCTTGACTTGGCTGTTTAAATTCTTGTTGTAAATTTAGAGAATAAAAGTTTGTTGGACTGTTTAAACCCGACCATGAGTAGAATAGGTAGAGGAATATACGAAGCTCAGGCTTAATTTTAATGCGAGTTAGGGGAGAAATAAGGAGTAGAAATAGATTAGATTTTTGTTTTCAAAAGAATAAAATGTTGTGTTAAGAGTTTGCCAATCCAAGTGCACTACGATGAAGAAAAAATGTTAGATCGGTAGGATTGGGGTAGGTAGAAGAAAATTTGTATTGATGAAATTCATCTCTTTTTCATATTTGACATTATTTTGTCCGAGAAGAAAAGCGAGAGCAAGTCTTTGGGTCAGACACCGATCGGCATCCCGAGAGAAATCAAGTACGAATTCTTGATGCCTTCAAGAAGGCACCATCCCCAAGTAGAACCAACGTAGCCACCTATATTTTAAAATTATATCGGTTGGTGGCTAAATATTCTTCTGACCTTGAAAGCAAATTCCAATCTGAAAATTTTTTGGTGCTTGAAAATTTGTTGGTCGGATTACAAACTACTGATTGGTTCTACATACTCTTCATCTCTCTTGCCTGCGATGTTCCATGAAAATCCTAATCAAATATTGCTGCATCTTCCTCCTTTTCCTCTCCCCTTCTCCCACTTTTCATCGTTTCTTCAACTCTCCTTTTATCCTTAAAAACCCCATCGAACCCTTTTATATTCCTTATTCCTCCATTAACCTCATTTCCTAAGATCAAAAACCCACTTTTTGACCTATCGGAACCTCTCCATGCAAAAATCATTAAAAAACCATGAAAAACATACGTTTTCTATCGTTAGGCACCCCAGCCCCTCGAGGCTAAGCCCGCTTTCTCTCCATCCATATGTCCCCCGCCGAACGGGTGCTAAGACGCGGGCGCTTAACCCTCGGGGAAATGATTTATTGCGAAAACATTGAAAGGCTTGGTTAGCCAAATGCAAAGTCGGGGTTTATTTTATTTTTCACCAAAGAAAAAATATTCAAAAACTCCGGCGAGTACGTCTGTCCCACGGATCAACGGTGCGGTGTACCCCTTACGGTGGACCCCCGTAGTTGCGGCGAGCATTTTCCTTTCCCACCGGTTTCGTGCCCGCACCACCTTTCGTCCGAACGGTTTTATGCGCGTCGGCCAGCGATCACACAACGGCGGAAGCACGTGTTCTCCACCTCACCACGGCTCGTGCCATGTCTTTCCACATGGGTAAACCTCGTCTTGTAGCCCGCGGCGGAATTCGTCCCCCTTGGTCGGATGCGGGCCCTCCCATCCCGACGGTCCTCGATCGCCTTTCTGCTCACCCGCGCTCGGCCGCCGCGGTCGTCTTCCTCGGCGCGTTCAAGTGGGTCCTGCCGTCGATCTTTCTGCCGGATCGCTGACCCTCATTTGTTCTTGGGTTTTGTTGTACGGTCCACCTTTTTCTGATTGTTGTTCAAATTTCTCCCAACGGGTTGATCGCCGATACGATCAACGGTCACCGTCTTCTCCATTTTACGCACGACTTCGTCCGATCTATCCATATAACGCGGGGATTTCCTCATTTTTCTTGTTTTTGCAGGTTTTAAGGTTTTTCTTCGTATTCTGTGAAAATCTAAAGGATGAGGTGGCCGACTCGATCCTTGGGTTGTCCGGGGAATCGATCATACGGAAAACGATGATATCTACAAAGTTTCATGAGCTTTGGTTGCCGCACGTCCTGTAAAGAAACGAAGAATGCGCGTCAATATCGGGCCGAGAAAGAGTATCGGGTTTGAAGACGGAAGGAACCGGGGCGGCGGTTTTATGAATAAATTGGCGGGGATTACGGCTGAGCTGAACCTGCAAAGCCTAATCACGAGTCTCGAACACGGTTAAACAAAACCTAAAGGTCGGATCGGACGGATCACCTCCACCCAACCATACTTTGAGGGCGAATTGATTCCTCGACCACCACGGTGCCACCTATTGCCTCGAACGATCGGTCGGAAGGCCGAATTTATTGAACAAGATCGGATACTATGCCTCGGAACAGCTAAAGAGATTGTTTGCGCACAGTTTTGTTCCAGAATATTTTCAGAATAGCCCTAATGGTCATGCGGGAGCCTCGAGTCAACAAAAGCTCTCTTAGAGCTTACTTCTTAATGTAAACACATTAATGCCGTATAACACTGTAGAATTTCTTCATCGAAGACCTCACGAAATTAGGGAAGACATTGATGCACGTGGTGTATTTTGAGATCTTTTTATCGGTCTCACCTCCTCATCCTTCTATAAATACTTCGAGAAGAAGATGAGTGAGGGGTTGGATTGGTTGGTTGTTAATGTAATTCTTTGAGCCTTTGTGTTGTTTACGAGTGGAAAACTCTTGACGTAAATAGTGGTTTCATGGGCCCTTGGAGCTACGCTTGTAACAAATAGATTAGGTTGTGAAGAGAGGTGGAATTTTAAACATTGGATATTGAGGTGTAGCAACCGAGTTTTAGGCAATCCAATACAAGCTGATTTATGGGATCACAGTATGCGATGGTGATGTTATTCTCTTCGTAACTTGTCATTTTATTTATTTATTTTCAATTTGTTTTCATTTTCCACTATAAAGAGCAGTTTTAAAACGGTGTTATAGTTTGCTGCATATCGGTGACCTTCTGCGGCTGAAAAATATTTATCCCAATGTTTTCTTCTAATTGTGTTATTTAGAAATGATTTAATTAAATTAAGCACAAAGATCTTTGGCGTTCCCTCATCTTTTCGTCAACACAGCACAGATATTTGTTTTTAAATGTTACTTTCATGTATATGTTGTGTAAGGAATGAATTGAGGGAAATCAAGGTGAGCACGAGTCCCTTTCTTGTTTGCTCAACTATTTGTCTGTTTCCCTTAGAGTGTGTCAAAAATACGACTGGTTTCGAAGTACTTGTGAGATCTTGGGCCGATACTGTGTTATCTTGGTGATTGTCTTGGAAGTAACCGAGTAAAGGAGAACTAAGATGAGGAAAAGGTGAGCCTGCCCGCTAGTCTGCTGGCTCCAAGAGGTTGCCTTCAAGTTTCCCTCTTATTTTTAATCTGTGTTCTATTAGAAGTGTATCGAAAATTTGGATAGTTTCAAAGTAGCACGGATCCTAGTTTGCTTCTATGTTTTTCTTAAGTGCTGGTCAAAAGGTGGCTAGTTTAAGTACTTACACCGGATCTGCGTTTGCTCTTTGTTATAGCATGCATTAATTCCCTTTCTTTTAATATCGCCCCATTCCATAAATCAAACTTCAAGAGATCCTTAGGCCTAGATGACTTTCCCCACTGCAGATTACTCTTGAACCTGGTTGTTTCGATTAAATTCTCTTATGACTCCATAGCCCAATGGATTGAAAACTTGCAATCATCTTTCCTTAGAATCAAAGTTTATTTTCTCACTTGCAACTTCTCACCTTTGAACCTATTTACATATAGATCTTTAACGTCTTGAAATGACAACTATGTTCAACCATGCGAAAAACCAAAAAAAACCCTTGGCCTTCATAACTAGCCTAATATCATCACCCTAAACTTCAAAGACAATATCCATCTTTGTACATGTTGGAGAGATCTCTCGGATTCGAGCTAGATCCTAGAATCCCAAAGTTGGTTGAAATGATTTTAACTACGCGGTCGGACTTTGCCAATCTTGCTTGTTACGAGCCTAACACACTAGTTGAGGGTTCAAAGGCATTTCATCGGACGCAGGCATCCGCCTTTGGCGGCCTATCACGAGCACAAAGATTTTTGGCATCCTTAAAGATGGTGAGCCGGAGGTAATAGCCTATTCATAAAACCTTATGGGCGGTTCTACGGTTTGATTAGATCCCCTTCTTGATCTTCTTATGTGTAGCTTAAGGATTCTTAAGTGCCCTTTTGCTACGATTCCATCCACTCCATCAAATCAAGCCTATACACTGGCCTTAGAAGGTCACCTATCTTGTAGCACATTTGCATCTTTGAGCCTTATTTCTTAGTTACTTGCCTAGAGAGTTGACTCCATTTGCCCAATACTGGTAGATCATCACGGTTTACCTTGAAATCTCTTTATTCCCACCAATCTTTTAAAATCAAACCCAAATACAAAATCATAGCTAGCCTAATATACGTAACTAAAGCAAAGCTAAATCATATGGAGAGATCCCTCTCACAGAGGTTCAAGAAGGCTAGATCTTGAATTCCCAAAGCGGTTCTTGGTTGCCCTGGTGTTCTTAACTACAAAAATCCCTATCCCACAACACGAAATTACTGGGGTGATAACGAGGCCTTGGGGGTATTTGATCCTTGGAGAAACTCCCACGGCTAGAAGGATTGTGAGAGAAAATTGGATCGAGAGTACAAGGTGTGGCGGTGGGTTTTGCAACTTGGTGTTATGGTGCATATATGATGTGTATTACGATTTGTCTTATAATTTTGTTGAAGTAGCATACAACAATTTACATAGTGATATGAGAACACACCCTCTAGGTATACATCGATTTTGTACACATGGCTTTTCATTTACTTTTTAAGATATATCATTGGTGATGATCACATGATTATATAATGAACCATTAAGTTGAACTATGAAATTATTCCTCACAACACACACACACACACACACACACACACACACATATTGATGAATTAATAATTTTTCTCATATAATTTTTTTAATCTATTTTGAAAAAAAATAAAAAATTATATATAATTATTTCTAAGAAGAACAAGAGAAAATTCCTTACCATATCTTCGTAAAACATGTAATAGCAAGAAAATCAATCTATTGAAATTTCATTTCCAAACATATTCATGGAGTAAAATGAAGATTAAAAGGAGATATTCATGGATTTACCTATATGACACCTCATAATTAAGAATGTAAATGTACAATATTGATGATACATAGGTTAGGGAAAAGGGTGTCTATTGAAATTTCTGTTTCCAAACATATTCATGGAGCAAAATGAGGATTAAAGAATGTTTATGAATTTACTTATAACATCACCTCGAAAAGTGTAAATGTCCAATATTGATAAGATTGTTTATATATGATAAATAATAAACCTTTATCTCACATGTATCATATAATCTTATAAACAAACAATTGCCGCAAGGTTGCAATCATCAAAACTTTTAATTTGTCTAATGTATATGTACCTGTTTAAAGTATTTAAAGGGCCCACATTACAAATGCCCAAAAGTGAAATAACATATGTTATATATGAGCCAATGGTTTAAATAACTATCGGGCGGTGAAACAAAACTTATAACAAAATATTAATAAAACTATATCATGCGATGGGACTTCAAAAAAAAAAATAAACCCATTCAATCACAAATTCGCGTTCAAAAATAGCTTGCTGATGTCACCCTAATTTGTGACGTGAAAACTTCATAGAATATGCCATATAAAAACTCGAGTCCGTTTTTTGGCTTTTTGTGCGGAGAAAAGCGCAGCGAAAACCAAATTAATTTACCCTATAATGTTTCGGTCAGGAATTCACGATGCATACGGGCCAAAAAATAACGCGATCGAATGTTCCATGTGGATGGCTGATTTGGTCTGTGGTCTATAGGACCACGTTCTTCTGAATTAAAATCTCCCCGTTTACTATTAAATTGCTCTGTTTCCAAAACAATACAACGCTCTATTTTTAAGTGTGCGGGGAGCGTGATTTAAAACCAAAATTATTTGTTCTCGATTTTAGAAAGCGAGCATTTGACGAAGCCATTCAAACAGATTTAGAAAATGGCCGGAAGGGACGGGTAGTTGTGATGTGTAACAACATCCCTCATTCACGAGAATACCCTCCCTTGGTGCCTTCTTCTTAGGACTACGATGTGTTCATCAACGGTCGTGAACCCAATGTTCGTTTCTTCGCCGAGCATCTTCTACTTGATCTTGTTTCCAAAGGATTGCGAGTCTTTCTCGACGACGTAAATTGCGGTGGACGATCATACCTTCTAAATCAAACACGCAATTAAGGAGCCTGTCATTATTACTATTTTTTTCTCTCCAAATTATGCACAATCGCAAAGGTGCCTCCGTTAACTACTCCTCGCGGCACTGCGGCAAGCCGACCATTTTTGCAAAGGCATATAAGCATGTCGTTTTATTGCATATAAGTGTCATTATGCGGCGAGCGGCCGGACGTCGCTATTCTGTGACGGATCCCTCTAAGTGTCGTAATTGCGACACTTAGACATTGTGTCGCAAGCAAAGCGTCGCTGTTGCGACAGGCGCATACGACGTCGCAATTGCGACACTTGAACGTTGACGTATTCTGATTGCGACGTTTGGAAGCATACGCGTGTGCGCATTGCTTTGGGGCATAGTGTCGCAATTGCGATGTATTCCTTCAAACGTCGCAATTGCGACACTTTGTCTAAGTGTCGGTATTGCGACACATTTCTAGATGTCGGTATAGTGACGGTTTGGACGGAGTTGAAAAAATTTGGGGAAATTTCCGACATTTGGTCAAAAGTGTTAGAACCAAGTGTCGAATTTCCGCCAAATGTACTAGTGAGCGCATATGGAACTCCCTATAAATTCTTCTTAATACGATTAAAAAAGGGATAGTCGCATAGGTCATGTCCATGCATAGTTCCTTGTAACTTAGCTCCCAAAGAGATCTTAATGTGACATACCATACTTTGGGGGAATTACATCAGCCACAACAATATCCATTACCAAAAATTTGGTGGGATTTTGGGCTAAGTTTACACGAGAGGTCTTTAATTAAACCTAAAAATTTGCAACGAGTCAAAGGAGTAAAGATCTTTATGAGTCACAGTGATTTCAAGGCATAGGCTCTCCATTACGCTTTGGGCATTAAATTGTGAGAAGCCTGGAATCATACATAGCATTGTGAAAAATCTTGTCATGAACATTTAAACTAATGTAAAAGGAGGAGCGGGTCATTACGATATCTGCCTTCAATCTTAGGACCAAAAATGAGCTCTGAGTGGTCATCACTAAGATTGACAATGTGCGTATTCTCTTCTATGTTTAGAGCCTTCAAAATTTGGGATGTATACCATTTTGGGCAGCTAATTCATTGAGAGGAACGGAGATTTTGATTAAAATTTCCTACTCCAAACTAAAAGGCATTTGATTCTTTCGAAGTGCTTGTTTCAGCCTTATTATTGCCATTCTATTAGCAAAATCGGTTTGATAATTTCCCTGTTACATTTGACAAAATTGTTTTAACGAAGTCTTGCGTCGAGGTACTAGCACTACTAAGATACGCACTCTGTTTTCATTGTTTTGAGTTCTTTTCTCTTTGTTTTTATCGGAATTTACGGGCATTGTTTTTGTCTTTGTTTTGTAACTTTTGGTTTACTTACGGTGTTGTTTTGTGAAGAATCGTCGAAGGAGGTTTTGTTGTTGGGAGTTTGAATTCTTTTTACTCTAAGGTCATATTCCTTTGTGGTTTCTATAATGACATTTTCCATTTCACGATAGTAATATTCATCTTTTGGTCTCTTGTCATCATAGTGTGTATACGAGACCTTGTTTCCTATTGTAATGAACTTCAAAGTCATCATTATCTACTCCCAACATGTTTATATCATCTTCCTCTTTGTTTGTTTTATTGTGTCTTCAACCTCACTTACATAGTTTTGATGAAAAAGGGGAGTGATCTGTTGATCATCCTCCCTTGATACATTGAAATTTGGTTTCTCCTAAAATTCTGATTTTGGTTCGGTTACCGGCTGAGGAGCGGTTTGGTTTTGACTTGTTTGTGCTCTCTCAGAATAAGTCCTTTTTCATCATATCCTCCATCGTTCTTTCCATCTTTGAACTGGATGTGGAGAACAGATTCTCTCTAAGGACACTCTCTTCTCATTCTTCATTCTTGTCTTTTCTCCATTAAGGCTACTTCCTGGCAAGCCCCTTTGCATATATTCAAGGAGTTAAAGGGTCTCTCTCTCGGTGATAAGCCATTTCGAGATCAAATCCTTCGGGAAACTTGTTTAAAGGTAGAGCCTTGTGGAATTTTAGGTACGGGGGAAGGGCATTGTAAACGTTGTTAAACCTAGTACGATAGGCTTGTACACTTTCCCCTGCGTTTCTTTGGAGATTCTTGTAATCATAAAGTATTTGAAGAGGGTTTTCCTTACTTCCCATTTGTTTAAGAATGTACGATGGAGAGGCTTGGAGATCATTAATGCGCATGAGGGGTTAAGCCTTTGAACCATTTTCTTGCTCCCCCTCCCCCTAAACTCTAAGTAAAAAGTCTAAGTTTAGCCAGTTTCATCATCAATTTCATTTTGTCCAAAGTGGTCATTCATCTTATCCACATGTATTTGTGAGCGAGTAGTGGCATTCATCATATAATGGTATTTTGGAGTGATAGTCACATGGAAGATGACTAATGGTAAAGGAAGGACTAAGGGAGCATGTGCCATGTTGCCATGATAGGGGGTTGTGGAAACAATGGGGGGTTTACAAGTGGTGGATTAACAGAGGAGAAGTGGGTTGGAATGAAGTGGTTTTGGACGGTGGATGTATAAGGAACGGAGGTGGATGTACCAACGATAGATTGTTAGTGGAAGTCTTGGATAGAGACACCTAAATTGTAAAGAAATGTAAATCGGTGGTGTTGTTTCTCTACTGCCAGGATGTTCACTTTGATGCAGGGATGAAAGTAGAACTCGAATCAAGTTGATCTAAATCATCAAGCGACCTAGTTCTAAATGGATTTCTTAAGTCAAATTGTGATTGTTGTAGAGCTGAGGTTTTTACGAACAAAATTAGCTCTCAAGGGTAATCTAAAAATAGTTGAAAATTTAATCTCGGGAGACTTCCTAAGAATTCTTTCGAGGTTATCAACTATCTCCCGATTGGGTTTAGGTCGAGTAAGCTACGGTATAAATTTTTCTAGGAGCCACTATCTTGTGTTTTTTAGACCCTACTAAATAAGAGCAGTTTTAACCAAATATGACAATCTTTAGAAGCTAACTAATCTTTCAAACAAGAAAAATTTATCCTAAAGTCCTCTGGCAGGTTTATGATTTTATGATGACGGTGGGTCTTCCAGAGTGGAGTCTTAAGGTTTGTTTAGGATTGTGGAGTCACCGGGTGGAAATTTTTAGCTCTTTTGGAGGAAAAAGGTTTTATGGTCCACCACCATGTTTATTGAATACCAATCTGAAATATTTTTGGGTTTTCTAAGTTATTTTTCGGTCCTATGGGTTCTAAAGTATCCTAAATACGTTTCCAACACTTAGCTACGGTGGTGAGACAAAGACGGTCTACTCTTATGGCTAAGCTAGCTGATCCTTCGAGGTTTGATAAGATCTTGCGGGAATCCTAAGGTTTCCTTAGTTTTTCAACGATTCGAGATAAGTTCTATCATGATTACCAATTTATTAGTAGTGCTTGAAGAGGGGTTGCTTTTACTCCTTTGAACACTAAGTGTTTGACGACGAGAATGTTATGCTGATGGCTCAGGCGGCTAACGGAGACAAGTGTCATTAAATCAAGAGGTAATCTTAGGTCGTAAAAGTATGCGGGAAAAAAAACACTCCAACTCCCCGGTGGAGTTGCCGGAAATGTTGGCTCCCTGTGGTGCAAGATTGGCAAATACAAAGCCCATGAGAAGAACACTTGAACCACTTTGGGATTCTAGGATCTAGCCCTCTTGAATCCGGAGGGATCTCTATAAGTGCAGGAATTGATTTTTATTTAAGGCTTTTGGGTATGATATTAGGCTGATTATTAAGAACAAGGGTTTTTGATTGGTTTTGGATGGTTGAGCATGATTTTAGTTGAATGGAAAGTCCTAAAATGAAGAGTTTCGGAAGGTGAAGTTACGAAGCAATAAGAACAAGCTTTGGCTAATAAGATAGATATAACGTTGGTTTTTAGTCCATTGGGCTACAGGTCATAAAAAGGGTTTAATTGTGCAACAATTTCAAGAGTGGTCAAGGGGCAAGTCATCTATGTCACAAGATCTTTGAGATAAAACGATGGAATGGAACGATAAAAGTGTTGAAGGGTGGAGATCGGAAAATAATTTCAACTAGGATTTGTCGGTCTATGCAAAGCAAAGAAAAGACTTGATAGCTATTTTAAAAGGCGGCCCAAGGGCAGGGGCTAACCATAGACTCTTTGGGAAAGTTCGTATTAAAGCTAACTCAATGAACGGAAACAATCCGAGTAATCCACATAATTATTTTCGAAGGATGAAAATCAAATAAGAAAAACAAGTGTAGCTGAATCCGGATAAGATACTTTTAAATCTAGACTACTTTTGACATACACTTGAAAACTTTCGGAGTACCTTTGGAGAAAGAAGCTAGAAAACGGGGCACATCATCAATTTTCTAGTCTAATATTTACTAAGAAAATAATGAAAATAACGGTGAAGAACAATGTTTAAAGTAAACGGTAGGACGAGGGAACGCTAGCATTCCTATTTGCTTGAACTATATTGAATCACTCTTAAATACACAATTTGGAGGAAAACATTGAGATAAAGCTTATCGATGGAGAAGGATGCGTAAATAGTAAATCCTAACTCTATGCTTGTTGTTCTTTATCGAGAGGATAATGGACAAAATGGCATACATGAAAGGAAAAAAATAACGAGAAAGAAGCACTTCTGATGATATAGACCGGGATCCCAAGAATTAGCTTGTATATTGATGTCAATCTAGTTACATTTCTTGAAGTCCAATGTTTTGGGTTTAGCAATCATCTTCACTTCTCGGCCTAACTTATTTGATTACAAACACGAGCTTCAAAAGGCCTTTGAACCTTATTTTACATGTAGAAGTTTCGAGCAGTATATTTCAAAGTTACGCAACCAACCTATATCAAACCCTTTACAATGAGCTCTAAAGAAGATTTTATAGCAAAATGAAATTGAAATTTGGGATAAAAGATCTTCAAAGTTCAATTAATATAGTTTAATGCTTCTCGGCCTTTGAGGGCTCAATGGAGAAAGATTTAGGATATTTCTGTATTAATTGGTTTACATTAAATTTTAAGCTTGCTAAGGAAGCTTTTGCGGCTAAGGCTCTATATTGTCTGTTATATGCTCTGTTTGATATATTTGCAATAATTCTCTTTGCTTTGAAATAACTATTCGGCTATATTGAAATGAGATATCTTCTTTTCTAGTCATAACTAAGCCTATGTTGAATGCTTTGAGGGTACACGGTGACGTTTGGTAGTGAGAATCAATTAGCCTCGTGTGGTAGTGGAGGCTTTCTCGGATTGATAGATATTTGTTTGGCCTAAAACGGGACTAATTGCTTACGATCTGTGTTAGGCATAATTAGGCCTAAATCTTGTCTTCTGTTCTTTAAACTAGGTTTAATTTAGTGGATTAGGCTTTTAATTGTCGATTTTCGTGTAATCCACCAAAGCTGTAATTCAACCTTCAATTCTTTATCTCTAGTTTGATTTGATCTTCAACACGTTCTCTGTTTAATTTAATTCTTATTGTGTCTTGTTGATGTGCGAGGTGTTGCGAGGGGGATTTATAGTGTTGCCGGCGTTGATGAGAGACCTTGTGAACATGGTGTTGCAACTTTGTGGAGCAATATATTTGATAAACGAAAGGCGTGGGGTATCGTCATCCCGACCTTTGGTTTTCTTTAATATAATGAAAAAATCATTAATACACCTGATACAAGAAAAATTAGCAAAATCCTAGCATTAACAAAGATTAGGACTACTTTGGAGGCTTAGGTTTGGGCGTGGCCATTGGATGAAAGCATCCCGATGGTGGAGATTTATCGTGGGGGTTAAAGGAAGCGGTCGAACGGACGGTGGAGAAAAATAAGTCGGGGTCGTTGGTCTGCCGAGGGAATCTGGCAGTTGAAGTGATCTAGGTTCATATATTGAAAAAGGGCCACTTTAACGTGAAATGGAAGAAAAAACAAAGGAAATAGGTGAAAAATCCCTTTGGCGAGGAGAAATATGTTGAAAAGAAATTTGGGGTTTCTGGACGATGCGGTAGTCTGAGATGAGATCGGCCCAAGGAGATCAACGACAAAGTTTTCTCGTTGAAGGCCCTTGGAGGGTAGGTGGAGGGTGATAATGTAGTAGCGGTTGAATGCGAGTTGTTAGTCTGAGAGATAGCGAGCGAGGAGCAAACGCGATGAAACGCCATATAAAAGGGGAAAGCGGTTTCGGCTTGAGAAACTAGCGATGTCGCACGGTGAAAAGGTGGATGAGCGGGTACAGCTTTTTGAATGCGATATGCGTCGGAGGGCGACAATGGCATTTCAAAACTTCCCATATCATGCGATTTCCCTAAGAATTAACTTCCAGGGCATAAATTTATGCAAAAATGCGCGTCGACCATCTACATATCTAGGTCTTAGATTTGACGGTCGTGGAAAAAGAGCGTGATAACGGAGCCGGATGCGGGGGCGATAGCAATTGGGGGTAGGGAAAAGTGGTTTTAATTTGAGCTGTTGGATCAAAAAATGGTATTGGTCCGAATCTTGGAAGGGGTAGGACCCAAAAGAGTTGGGCTTTGTTGGGGTAAATACGGGCCATTGGATCGAGAATGGACGGCTCGAGATTGATCTTTGGGGCTAATGAAACAATATGTGGAGTGGAGAATAGGTTATTATGGGCCGTTGATCTATAGAGATCAATAGGCCCCGGAATTCCTAAAAACATTATAAAGGGGAGCTTTATAAAATTTAACAAAGGTCGAGGGGTGCAATGCGGGCCCGGTTGGATCTTGACACGTGGACGACTCGGATGCAATCGGAGGTACGCGATCGGGTTGAGGCAAAAACGAATGGTGCGTGTGATTGATTTTGGGCCATTGATCGAGGATCGAATCGACGGTGGAAGATGGATCGGAGGTCCAAAACGTTGAGGATTTGCGCTTACAGGAAGGAGCGATGGAGGCCGTCGGATGCGGATCGAGTGAGGAAGATCAACGGTGAAGAACTCATAGGGGAATCACCAATCGGGAGAAGGAAATAAAATATTGGAACGCACCCAATGAAATCTTGATGCAAGATTGCGTTGGCGGGTCGATTGGCTCAAGATTTTAACGGTGGAGAAGGGCTCGGAGCCAATGAATGACGAGTCACGTTTAAAACATAAAAAACGATTTTTATGAAATACAAAGGAACAAATGCGTCGACGAGTGTTTTATATAAGAGGTTTGGCTCCGGAATTGTTAGGGCCTTTGGATATATGAAATAATGAAAGGGCCAGGGTTTATATTCGAAAGAGGGGCCAATCGCAATCAGGGATGATGGAGGGTCCTTTCAAGCACTTTTAGATAGAAAATCTCTTGGAGTACGAGATCTTGTTGACGAGTCGATTGGTTTTTAAATCGATGGTCCTTTCATTAAAAAACATTACTATTTGAGCGGGTTTAGAATAAAACTTAGGAAAACGGGGTTTAGTGAATTCTGAAGGAAAATATGATCGGGGAGGGTTCATATAAAGTGTTAAGCGCCAAATTGCGGGCCTGCGAGGTTATATGAAGTGGCGATGGGGTCGGGGGTTTATATAAAAAGGACGGTGCATCGAGGAGGTTTTTATAAAAAGCCAAAATACTTGCGCTATTCGATTGTTCCGATGCGACAGTGCTTGGTTCCAACACTAAGTCATGGAGGAAGTGGTTTAGGGCTTAGCCCAAAGGGGCTTGAGCCCAAAGTAAAAAAAAACTTATTTTTTATGAATTTTTCAAGGTTTTTTAAATGGATTTGGAAGTTTTCGGTAAGGTTCAAAAAGTTTTAAAACCTTATAAAAGGATTTCAATGAAGGAAAATGGAAATAATGAAAAATGAGGAATTTATGGAAAAAAGGGGGATAAAATGGAGGTTAATTTTGAAGTGGAAGGAGGGTTAAAATGAGAGAAAAATGGGGATTTTGCATTAGTCTTTTCTTCATAGAAACAACGAAATTTCATAATCGAGAGAAACAACGGTGAAGATTTAACCAAAGGACATGATGTCTTCATAAGACTTCAAGAGATAACAATTTTTTGCAATAAAACTTGTTTCTTAAAGGCTTAAAGGGGTATTTGTACACCATTTGATATGAAAAATTTTATGAGTGAAATTTAACACCTATCATAATAGAAGCCTAAGTAATCTTACCCAAGCGCGATTGGAAAATTGTAATTCGAAACTAATACCCGGAAAACAGTTGCACTTCGATCGCTTGGGTACGATGTAATTTGGTTTTAGAAGTAGAAATTAAAATTGCCAGAGTAAGTAGTATATATATACATAAACGGAGTCGGTTAGGTATGGAGGATTGAAAACTATTGTAAGTAGATGCCGTAGCCCAGAAATTGATATACGAACCGATTAACGATTACTGCACTTTCCCACTTAACCCTAGTATAGTGAAACTACCATGGAGTGTTGATATTAGAAATAATTTGAAATACCCTTTGTAATAACAAGTTTGTTGTGTGAGTGTGAGATCATTTATCGGTTCACTCGGATTAGAAATTCCTTTCAAAGTGTGACCTTTGAAAAGAAGAATTAGGGTTTTTTTTTAGATTTCTCTTGATAGTGAGTCATTGTTGTTGTTGATTAGTAATGGTTTTGATTCGATTTAGATAGATAGAACGAAGGTTTCCAACTAGGATTTGCTTCATGAATTAATTTATTTTCAAGGTGTGTGTTTATCGATGTTTTTGCGTGCCTCCATTCTTGAATTAGCGACGTAAGGAATCATACCAAACTTTGACTCTAAGAGCTAAATCTTGAGAGCGCAGTACAACTCGTGTTTACGAGCCCGGATTGATACATAAATATTGGTGAATTAATTCGGCGAATTTATTTCACACAACATGGCGTAAGTCATCACAAAGTTGTCGCATTAAAGGGTGGATGTTTTTCATATATTTTTGGTGTTCCTTGTTGTCATCAAATAATCCCAAGTGTGTGATTATGTTCGAAGTCATGCCTTTTCCTGTTTCTTTCATTGATTTGACACTTATTCAAATTGGGAAAACTCCCTAACGAGGCCACTCAACCTCTTTCGGCTAGTATTGAATATGCATTATAGTCATCCCTCGTCAATAGCCTTGCCTCTTGGCACTGCATAATGCATAGTTTCTTCCTCCTAGAGCTGTTCACTTTGCAATCTCAATGCTCAAGCCCAACCCTTGAGCTACAAAACTATGAAATCCTTCCCTCCAACCGAGTTGAAATTGCATTGCATAGTTTGGTCCTCAACCCTTATCATTGATACGGTGAACTGTAATTGCACGATCACTTGGCCTCCTTTTTTATTCCTAGCACTCTGTGATAGGAAAAATCGATTAGCAAGCCCTCAACGACTCCTTGAACTCCCTAAGCACGGGAAATCCTCAAGCCCGATCCAACATGGTGTGCATTGTGAAGCCTCAAGGCTCAAGCTTGGGCCCTTGACTTCCTAGGATGAATAATTGCAAGGTAAATGAGCCTCCCCCTCCAACACCTTACCTAGTTCCGGCCAAGCGATGGATCATCATGCAACATCTTAGACTAGGGGTTTTATCATATTGAGGTTGTGTTGTCGTGAGTGAATTGGAGATCACCGAGGTACTCTATCATGCTATGACATGATGATGAAGAGGATATGGAGAATCATACCATGCTAGAAGAAACCTTTGTATATAAATACACAAGTTGATCGATCGAGGAAATCGATCGGACATTGGTTGCGACCGAACTCAAGACCTTATAACATTGAAGACTTCTCATATATAAGCATATGGAGGTGGAAAAGAGATCGTTCTCAAGAAGACACAGATAGTAAACAAAAAATAATGGCACGAAATTTCCATGTCAACACATAGTCCATGTCATGAGTGTCGTATCATGAGCCATCATACGCCACATCATTTTGTGGATTATTGTAAATTCTTATTTGAAATGTATTATAAAGTGGAAGTCCAAATGAAACATATAGAATGTAAAGAGTCATATAAAAGTTGAAAAAGTCATAGGAAGTCAAACTATTATGAGAGTAGTCAAAGATAAACAAAGGAGTGAAGGATCACCCCATTTGTTTTATATACCCTCATTTTACGAAAAGTACTTTTCACCTTGGCTTCTCCCATAATGCATAGAGACAAGATAGTTATTTTGGGGAGCAAGTAGTGGCTCCAACACTCCATTATTGGAGCTAGTGGCATTCGTTGTATACATGTGTCACAGGACTTTTACTTAGCTATGTAGGCTTTGATGGCCAACACGTTCTTAATGCATGGATTGTGAATATTTGTAAGAATGTTATGTGAATGTTTATGATTCATGTTTTTTTTCACATGTACTAAAGTAGTTGAACTATTTCGGTTGCTTTGGTACTTATCATATTAAGAATGTGTTGTAATGGTTGGAAATGACCACCACGTCTTTTTTAACTATTTTGCTAGATGTTAGACGAATATTTCATGTTTATGTGCATATACGGTATGGTGGTACTATTATATCCCTACGAGAGGCTCACTTTATTTTTCCCTTTGTAGTAGAAGAACCTTGACACGCCTAAAATTGAACATTCACCGAGGCTCTCGGAGCTCTAGCACATTTTCCAACGAGGATTCCGGGAGTATTAACTCAGCGAAGTTGTTCCGGGGGCTTCCGGATCATTTGTCCAACGGAGGAAACCAACAACTAATAACTCAACCCACAATCATAAGGAACATGAGCACCAACTAGAACACAAATGGGAAAACCCAAAACACCATGAATGTTGGAAATGGAAAAACTGAAAACCATTGTCCAATCCGGCCAATCCTCCATGCTAATGATAGATCATTACAAAATAACCACATACAACATATGCCATGCATACCAAAACTACCAAGTCGTACATTCATGTTGATACCTACAAAGAAAACCCATTGTAGTTACGATCCCATTGTCCCCTTGTGTTTTCCATGTTTTCCTTTTCCCTTCTTTCTCAAATCCAATGTACAAAATCCTCACTTGCTCCAGAAAAATCTAAGTGTTCGAGAGTACGAGAGAGAGAGTGTGAATATGAGAGATCCTCATGCAAACATGACCTTTCACCTTCCTTTTATCCTATTTTCCTTTATTTTCATAAATAAATGCCAACTAATGCCTCTTTTCCTTTGCCAATTTCTTGTGCATAATAAAACCCAAAGTGACACCCACTAGGATTTTTTTCTCACCATTAAGCTTGGAATACGTGTTCCATGACGTTGTTATTATTTTACCTTCCAGTAACTTTATAACATGGATTTTTAATCGAAGTCGTTACGGGGTGAAAGTTAAAACTAGGGAAACAAAGAATAATAAAGGGAAAAATTTGTATAATATTGGTTGAAGGTAACACTATGAATAATTGTCCTGGTGGTAGTGGAATTTAGCCGGCTCGGAGCGGTGTGGTTATGGGGACACCGGTAGTGCACCATGGTTAATAGTTGGAATTAAAAGTTAAGCACTTCTACCAAAAAATTTATGATTATTTATTTTGAATTACATGTGATGTCTTGTCTGGGATTTTGGGACGTTACAAACTTAATTAATAAATTTCTCAAGGGTATGGGCCATGTCACATACATATATTTCATATTAGTCTCATAACCCAAGGAAGAAAATGAAATTGAGGTGGTGAGCAATGAGGGATAGAGTAAGAGTACTCATAGGGTGAGAGAGAGAGAGGGAGAGACATAAAAGATAGTGTGATTATAGACAAATAGTAGGTGTAAAAATTTAAGATATAGTAACAGGAAAAACTATGAATTGTATTAAAAATGAAATATGGTCTAGACTTGCAACTTGAAAAAATTAGAGATAAATCCTTATGAGAATAAAAATCCCATGTAAGGTCATGGATGACCTTGTCTGAAAGAAGTTATCATGTGGAAGCCTTTGGGTTGAGTGACGGGTAGAATATTTTCTAGATGAGTGGTTGTGAATTTGCACATAAGGGCTGGGAAAAGGAGAAGTGCCCAGTGTTATGGATTCAATGAAGGGTTGCATTTTTCTGTTATGTAGGCCTATAATGGTTGTAATGTGAATGTGATTTAATGTAAAGCACCAAAATGAAGCATAGAGGGATTATTTACATAGAAAGGTGATCCCTTGGTGGTGTGTGTTGTTTTTGCATGATCATGTTTCTAGGATAGAAACTTAAATCAGTGATGCTACCAAACCAAGGAGAATCACAGTGGCTACTTTCGACATGATGGAATATAAACAACAGTAAATCTACTAGTGCACAAAATATACAAATTTTAGATTTTCAACCCAACTTCGTTATATTAATAAAGGCGAATAATACAAAAATTTGGGGTTCCGTCTGAGGGATATTGGCCCTCATACATACTCTAATACAAGAATACAAAGTTGGGGCTTGGTGTTAATCCATCGGCCAATATACCCTCAACAAGATACGTGACCATCGGTGATGTAGTCAACTCTCTCTCATCTCCTCTTAGTTGTACCATGTACATGCCCATTCGCTGACTCTGAGTTGTAGCTCTTTCCTCTTTATCAATCCTCCAAGTCAATACGGCCACTAAATCTCGGTCATCGAAATCGACTTTCTAGTTGTGCCTTAGCCAATCAAGGGCACAACAAATCGAACTCTTGTCGAGTTTTTTAAAACTTTGTTTGTAAATAATATAGATGTTACTACTATTTCTCCTCAACTATAGAAATTCAACACGGTATGGTCTTCCTTTGTAGCTCCAATGAAGACAAACATAAGGCATGAGAGGCTACACATATCATTGCAATATTTCCATATCTTACGATTAACATGAGCCTGAGAGAGCTACCCATCATCTGTTGTAGATGTCCTTCTCCACGCACAAGTCTAGGACTGCTCAAAATGCTCCTTGATCGAGGGATCCGCCAGGCTCAACAACTTCTCTCTAACAACCATCTAATTCCATGAAGATGGTGCACAACAAGCTTAGCCGAGCCTTTCTCCACTATCCTCTAGTATACCATAAATGCCCAATCCATGCCACACTTGGTCTCCTCTCATGCGCCCTCCAACAAACCACAAGTGACCTACCCCAATCTTCTCCTAGGGCTACATCCACCTAAGTAGTTGATGTGTCACTACTACTAGGTCTACAATATAGTTATGGATAATATCGGTCCATATCGGTCCATATCCTTAACTCTGAACCTCCTCTACAATTTGGGTATACTTCTACGCAATTTGCTCCCTTTAACACTTACATGGGACAAGTATGTGGCGGTTTTGGCTCACTCAAACAACACTACAACTTTTTCCATCTCTACAATTTTTATGCCCAAGTATGAGACAAAACCACACACATACATGAACCCCCAATTTTCCTATATGTAGTGTACATCCAACCTACATCTCTTCTCTACACAGCTTCTCTTCAATTCTGAAACACAGGATATATTTTATGAAGAAATTGGCCTTGGTTAAGGCACCTATCCTTGCACAAAACTACCCTTTCTACCACCTTTAAGCCTTCTCCTTGTTTCATTCTTGTTCGGAAAGTTGTGGCCTCATTTAAGGGCCTAGTAGACTATTCAACCTCCCTAAAATAGCCCTCCTTCCCACCACCGGTCACACAAAGGTGTGACTATAGGGAGACAATATGTGAGTTGTTATGTAATGCCTTAAATATCCATGAAAAAAAGTCTCATCTTCAGTTTTATTTTGTAAACACCACAATCCTAAAATGAACCCAAACCAAGATCAAAACTATCTCGGCCTCCTCCTTTTCTTGGTTGCGACCCACCTCGGGGAACTAGAGCTTCCATTTTAGAACTTTACAAGAGAGGGAGATAGGGCTATAGGGATGATATAATGAGGATCCTCCTCCATCACATGTCAAAATATCTCCATGATTTTTTTCCCAACATCGATGGGTGAAAAACTGACTTCAGGTTTCAGCCCAAAAGTCCCCTTGTGGAGCTCCTTCCTCGAAAAACTTGATCTCCAAGCTTGGAGTACCTCGGTACCAAAAGTCAACACTATAACGAAAGGAGGTAGTTCCGAACTAGGAAAGTAACCATCATCATCTGCTAACAGCTCTGTACGGCATCCATCCACACTGCAACATATGTAGAATGAACCCAAAATCTCAATAGTGATTATAGCATACGCATCACATCTGAACCCTAAAAAAATCCCCGACCTCCATAGGGTTCTCCCTATAATGCTAGACTCCATCTAAGCCTACACGGTCTTCACTAGACAAGTCCTTCTAGAATTCATCCTCAGGATCCTTCACACTTGTTCAAATCCCTCCAATATTGAATATGCAACATCACAATCCAATGAAGACTCTAGCCTACAATAGAGGTAATTTAATTACTTAAATTTATTTTCATTTATCAACCCAAAGAGGTCTATGAACTTTCCGGGCATACGTGCACCATATGCTAGAGATCGTTTCCAATTTCGAAAGAAAAATCTTAAACTATTAAATGAAAAAAAATGACAATTGATAAGCAAATATATTAAGAAAGCAGTAAATCCACCACAATTTTGGAGTTAAAAATCAAACTTAATCTAATGACAGAAAGTAATCTATGCTAATGACATTAAAAATTAAATCTGGATGAAAGTAGGAAATCTAATTTATCATGTTTGCAATAATTGAAAAGCACACATAACAAGTGAAATATATTCTAATATTAATCAAGGAATTAATTCAAATGTATGAAACTCAAAACAATACGATCATAGCCCATACAAATGAAATGAAAGCAAGTGAAACAATCAATTTTAACTTTGCAAAAACACATAAATGAAATGAACATATGGAGAAACAGAATAAAACTTAAATACGCATATGAAAGCACATAAATTAAATTTAGAAGCTAGACATAAGGAAATGAAAAGAATATGGTACATATCACATTCATTAAATGGCCTATCCAAAGGACACGAGGATGGAAAATTGAGAGGCTCTAAATGCAAACGCAACGAATAAAAGTGAATATCACTCATGAGCATGATTGCCTAATAACTTCTTTGTTCAAAATGAACATTTATAGGACTTTACACATGCCTTTGAGAGGAGAAGGCTCTCCTATTTATACAAGAACATAAGAAACTACACCTATTAGTAGGTCCTATTTCTCCTTAGATCCACGAAAATCTCAACCAATTAGACACATATCCCTTTATCCCCTAATTTTTCCATGAGATATGATTTGATTCCTATCCAAAATCTTCTTCCAATCTTGAAGGGTCAAAATTAGATCCTTGGAGGCCACATAAGAGTGTCTTGGAAGCTTCAAATGACCTACACATGTCATCCAAACTCAAAATTTACTTTTAGGTATAAGAAAATACATGTTTTTTTCTAACTTTTAATCATAAATTCACTCTAAATACATGAAATTGTACTTTGGAAAATAATAATGTGAGCCCATATGAAATTATGAAAATTTAATGTTGTAAGTGACAAGGTGATGAAATGATGGCAATAAAATGGAAATAAGGGTGAGAAATTGTATGAAAATTTGAATACATTTTGGAGGCCCAAAACCTGTCAATATTCATTCCCTCACATGAAGTCGTCTCGATCATCTTTGATCTCGTTCAGCGAACACCCTCGAGTTGTCCCAACCATACATGAAGTCAAAGTAAGTCTCCCAGTCAACCGCTTTTCCCTACAACAAGCTATTGTCCACTAGGCTCTGCCAATCCTATATAACTCTTAGCCAATCTGTTTAATCCAGCCAAGACCACATCTCCTTGTCTTTACACGGGTCCTCATTCATGATCTAAACACCCATAACTCCCTTTGAGTTGCTTCATTGTGCACACTGGGATTCCCAACTTGTCCTCAAAATAGCTTCGATAAACTACGATACCATATTGTTTTTCACGATCCTAGTGTCTAGGATAGAATCTTAGATCGTTGGCTACCAAACCAAAATCACTGACAAAGCTACAACGAGAATGAACAACATTAAAATCTACCCCTGGTACATAAAATATACACAAATTTTCAAATTTTCAACCCAACTTCATTATATTCATCAAACTTAAGAATAAAACGGTCAAGGCTCCCATACCATGGATAATGGCCTTGATACATACAACGATACAAGAATACAAAGCGAGGCTTGGTGTCGATCATAGAGTAACCATTATGCACATGTGAGAATGCTTTCACCATCTGGATGATGTGATAGAAGCTCTCTCGGCTCCTCTCGGTCGTGCCATGTACATGCTGGTCCTTTGGCTCCCAATGCGTAGCTCATGCCTCTATCAATGCTCCAAGTCCCGTTTTTGACCTTCCGAACCTCGGTTGTCAACCTACTATCTAGTTGTGCCTTAGTCCTGAGAACACATAACACATCGATACTCTGTTGATTTTTTCACAAATTCATTTGTGAACAACTCTCAATCTTCCCACCATTTCTCCCTAAGCCTCTTAGGGACTTAAACCCACTATGGTCTTCTGCCTTTATCAGCGAAGACTAACATAAGGCACGAGAGGGTTTCCACCTATCATTGCAAGATATCCATCTCCTACACAATGAACATGGGCTAAAGGTAATACCCATCATCTATTGTAGATGTCCCTCTCAACACACGAGTCTAGGGCTCCTCAAGCACTCCTAGTTGATCAAACACTTAAGCTCAACAACCGATACTCTAGCAAACATATAAGTCATGAAGATGGTGCACACTAGGCTCCAAATTGGAAATTATCACGTTGTCCTCCAACATACCATAAATTCCCAATCCGTCCACACTTGGTATCCTTTAGTATTTGCCCTCCAAAAAACCATGAGTGACCAATACAAATGTCTCCTAAGACTACATCCACCTCATGAGATGATGTGTCACTATTACCGAGGTTTGCAATCTAGTTGGGGATAATATGGGTCCATATGGGTCCCATATCCTTACCTCTAGACCTCCTCTCTGATTGTGGTTTACTTCTCTGTTGTAAGTTTCTCCCTTTGTTTCCAAATAGGACAAGTATGTGGTGGTTTTGGATTCTCGAAACAATCAACGCAACTTTCCTCTGTACAATTATGCTACCCACAAATTTGAGACAAAACCGCACCATACATTAGCCCAAAATTTTCCTATATATAGGACACTCAACCTTCATTGCTTCTCCACAAGCACTCTTCCAATTCACGAAATATGAGCTATCTTTTACGAAGAACTCGGTCTAGTTATGGCACCTATCCCTACAAAAACCCACCCTTTATCCCACTTGTAATCTGTCTCCTTGTTGCGTTCTTGTTGGAGAAAATTGTGACCTTGTTTAGGAGCCTAGTAGACTAATCGACCTCCCTATACGGGCCCTTCTTCCCACCTATGGTCACACAAAGGTACACGACTGCTATAGGGATCCTAATATATAGTTTTTATGCTATAAAGCCTTAAACATCCAATCCAAGTCTCATCTTCAGGTTCCTTCACTGCCAAACACCACAACCCTAAACTAGACCCAAAAAAATTCCAAAACCATCTCAACCACCTCATTTTCTTGGTTAACGACTACCTCGGGAAATCATCTTCCATTTTAGACCTTTACATGAGAGAGAGAGAGAGAGATATGTTGGATTATATAATGAGATCCTCCTTATATTAATTTATTTGACTCATGTGGCAACATCTGTCCACTCTTCTAGGGTCATATCATTTCTAGGTGACTTGACTTCTCTAGACAATTTACCCATTCTTAACTTAAAAAAATTCATATCTCTTCAACAACACTCGAAATCAAATGATTTTTGATGCATCGAGATTCATCTCAACATACTATATCCTCCTCATCCATCACATGTTGAAATCTCTCCGCTAGTTTTGTCCCCAACGTCGATGGGTGAAAAACTCCAAGCTTGGGTTTTAATCTAGGAGCCACTTGTGGAGCACCTTCCTCAACCCTCTATCCTCCAGGCTTGAGTACCTTGAGGCTGCCAAAAATCAAGAGTGTGTAGGCCCATAGTGGGTACATATTGTGAACGATAACAAGCCCTGATTTAGAAAATAAAACAATGACTACTAATTTACCAAATATGAGAAGTGGAGATTCTTTTCCTCTGCAAACATATTCCAATATTGGTGAACCTTGAATGGAGCTTTCCCTTAAGCCCGTAGATCTAACTTGTAGGTGGCTTGATACGAGAAATATTTGCGGTGAAATTGAACCTCTTGTGGTGTGGCATGTGCCTCCCCCCTTCTTCGTTCCAACAAACTTAAGAGAACCAAATGAGTGTATTATTCATTTGTTAGTGAAATGATATTTTCATCCCATTACTTAATGAGAGTTGTTATCACTGGATTTATGTGTATGATTGTAATGATGAGATGGAAAAATTTTATCATGCTTAGCCATTAACTATTATTTATTATAATAATACATTCAAGATACAAAGATATACTCCAATGTTTTCCCCTTGTGAGAAATGTTATGAAGTGGAGATATAAAGGATGCTTTGAGCCTAAGGATATTTTTGTATTTTTGAGTGTGAATGGCCGATCTTATCCTAGTTATGGGACAAGAGTAGTAGTGATCATATCCGCTGCTCCTAAGCTGATGAGTGTTGGAAATATTGTCATTGATGGCAAAAGGAGCACAAAGGAGCAGCACCTAAACCGATGTGAGCGAAGTGGCGAGAGAGGTAGCGGAGGCAACGAGAGATAGAAGCAAAGTAGCGAGAGGCGGCCAGTAAGAAAGCATAAAAGGAGCACAAAGGAGCAGCACCTGAACTATCACTAAAGCAAAGGAGCAGAGAAGAACCAGCAATAAAGCAAAGGAGTATATCAGGAAATTATGCAGTGAGAAAGCATAAAAGAGAGGAAGAGGAGCAGCAGAAAGGCAAGGAGCAGCATTAGACTATCAGTAGAGGCAAAAAAGAAGTGAATGTAGCTAAGAAGCAAGGCAGACAAGGAGCAGAGGCAGCTGAGGCACCAGGAGGAATCAGAGGCAGCAGAGAGAGCATTAGACAAGAATCAGAGACAACGAATTGAAGCAGAGGCAGCAAAGAAGCAGAGAGGTAGCAGAGTTACAAGATACAACAAGGGCCAAAGATCTTATACAGAACAAGCTCAGGAGGGAGTTGCACTAAATAAAATAAAGGTTCGGGGTCTTTAGAGATCTGAAGAGTGTGTGAGTGCTTCAGTTTGGGCAAACAGGGGTTTGTTACTATAAGCCTACGGGTAGTTGAAAAGGGCCATTTGATTTGAAGATCTGGTCAAGACAAGAAGCCTTTGTAAGTAATTTTATCTACATATATGAGGAATTTGTTTCAGTATTACATGGGTATCATTTGGTTTAAGGTCTATGTGATAGGCTTTGAGTTTCAATAAGAAATCGTATAAGAAATAGTACGTGATAAACTTTGTGTTAAGGGTTAATGTCAATGTTTGATTCATAAGCAATTCAAATATGCCGGGGGTTATGTTATAAAGTTTTGATTCTGGAATGAATAAATTCAAATCGATGCTATTGAATTGAAATTCCATGAAACTTTATCGAAGGCCAAAATTGCTTGACCGGAATAGGTATTGAATAAGGCACTTGAAGGAAACTTACAAGTTCCGTTGTGTAATTATGGTGCCATAAAGTTCTGGGTTTCGAAGTCCATATAGGGATTTTATTGTAATGGGAGTTGAATTGAGGTTGCAGGAGCATGAAACTTGAAGGCACAAAGTAACAATCCTTGAATATGTCGAGAGGAAGAAGGTACATTGGAGAGGTTTAATTACTGGGTGGAACCCTGATTCTGTTAAACTGTGAAAGAGAACCGGTATTTTTACAATCACAAATTTGAGGTTCGGTAATGAATTGAAAGCAGTCTTCAATAAAGAAGAACTGGAGCACCATCGAATGAATCGAGTGGAAGCACCATAAGTGATGGCGCGATTTGAAGAGAAGCAGAACTCTGGTTATGTAGCAGAAATCAAGTTAAAGAGACGTGATCGAATTAGAAGGTGCTGGGGTTAATGAAATGAAATCCAATGGTTTTTTGAGTAAATAAGAAGGCGGAACCATGAATAAACGAGAAGGTGGAACAGTGAATGAGCAAGGCGGTTTTGAAGAAACCAACAAGTGGTCTTGCGCGACCTCAAGACCGGTAAGTAGAATTCCTCAAAAAAACGCGATATTTGCCAACACTTGACACGTGCATTTGGGTGGTTTTTAAAAACCACGAATATTGCGTAATTTCTGAGAATTAAAACTTGTGCATTTTGGTTACGCAATTATCGTTGGATTGGGGAGAAACAATGCGATCAATAGTCAACTGTTGGATGTGAATGGTAAGTTAATTTTGGGACCCGCTTTTATTGCGCAAATTTTGAAGATTAAAACTCGTGCATCTTCATAACGCGACCACCGTTGATTTATCAAAGTGGAATGCAATAAGCTCGTAGCCGTTGGATGTATATTGAGAGGTGTGCGTCGATGAAATGGTAAGTTAAAACTTTATAACACAAATTCTTAACTTTATCAAGTCGTGGTTGTATATACTGTGGGCCATATCAATCATGTTGATAATGGGGTTATTAAAGTTGAAAGGTGAGTTGTGAAGCCATGAACAACATTTATGTGCGGTGGTTTGTAATTTAGTCAAAGGTTGAAATCTTATATTAATGTTGTGCTGAAGGATCGAGAGTCCTTATATTGTTGGGCCCGGTTGCATTATAAATTGATGTGATGCTTTGTTTTGTAAGCTGGAAGTATTAATGAAACTATGGGACCAGAATAAATATACATAACGTTGTGGGCCATATATGGAGGTGCGTTTGACATAATACATATGTGTTATGGCAGTTGGAAATTTAATGTTAACTGACCAATTATATGAGAATTGAGCACAATGCTTTGATATTTAATTAATCAAAGTTTGAAGTATGGTATATAGAGGAAGCTCTGCATGATGGCAAGTGGTTCTGAATGGTTACCTTGGGTTTAACAAAGTCAAACAATGAAAGTATGTTAATACGCTGTGGGGATGAAACTCAATTTAATGTAGGTACATGCTATATAATGTGGACTATTATATAAGTTATGTATATTCAGATTTATGAACGGTGGAAAGGTGAAGCCCGAATTTAAATCAAGGTTTAAAGAACCGCATATGAGTATTGTGAATTGGGTTTGGTTTTGAATCAAAGATTAAATTGGTAAAGAGTTAGAGCCGAACCATGAAGGTTGAAGAAAACTCCCGCATTGATAAAGCTGCCAGATTTAGAACATAATTTGGGAAATGCACATGCTTAGAAAGCAGGAGAGTATGCAGAACTGTTACACTACAGCAGCAGAAAAGACAAATATACAGTGAGCCAAGAACTGAAAGGGTTGAATGAGATATATCTATTGCAAATGTAAATGTAAATGTTTTAATTAATTTTATATTGTTTGTGATGCAAAGGCAAGTCTCCGTAGGCAAAAAAAACTCCACCGTAAAACTGAAATATGTACATATTACTATATTCTTTTGAACGAGATGAAAAAGAAATGAGAAGGTGGAAGGCAAAGAGTCATGGCTATTCATTTCGAACTCCCTGTGGAATGCAAATAGTTATGAGGTGATCTCCATAAATAATGTTACCAACATTTGCATAGAGAGGTTAGAGAATGGAGAAATGAGGCAGAGAGGGTAAGAAGAAGGAGGAGCAGATGGAGAAGCTGTGAAGATTCAGAGATGATATAAGGCAGATATGAAGGCTGGTGGACAACAGTGATGAAGGAACAGAACATAGCTAATATCTAGGTAAATCAGCATGTGTTTTCATTGTAGTGTGAGGAAGTTGGTGCTTCCATATCAAGTTGTAGATTGATAGAAGTCCAGTTGTAGCTGGCTGAGGTAGGAGCCTCCTGTAGGTTGTAGCCTGCAGAAAATAGATGGGATTTGGAGCTTCCTTGAAAGTTGTAGCTTGTAGAATTGAGGTAGTAGCCTCCTATAGGTTGGAGCCTATAGAAAATCAGTGGTGAGAGGGAGTTGGAGTTTTCCTTTGCATCACAACAATAATAAGATGTGGTTTTCTCCCTTATGGGTTTCCACTTATATCTGTTGTCTATGTGCATGATGTTTATGTGTTGATATGGTGTATCTAATCTGCTTAATACTTGCTGCTCACAATTAAGATTGCTGTTACATTATGTAATAAGTTGATCATGAAATGAAGGCGTAAATAAGTTTAAAGGAAAGTTTTTAAAAGTCCATGAATGTGTTAAACTGATTCACCCCCCCTCTCAGTTTAACCAAGAGTTCAAAAATTGGTATCAGAGCGGGTTCCTTTGGTGTAAGCCTAATAGCTTGAAGGAGATTTGGTTGAGTCATGGAATATCAAAATGTACCCGTGCTAAATACAACAAACTTTCCTGAATGGAGAGATAAGGTTAAAACAGATTTAATGGCTTATGAACCTGAGGTATGGAATCTTGTATGTGATGGTTATTGCACAGACTCTACCTCTTTGCAAGAACAACAGTGGAATGCCAAGGCAAAATGTGTGATATATAACAGTCTTCATAACAAGGACCTTGACTTAATAATGGATCTAACCTCTGCAAAAGAAATCTGGGATAGATTGCATTTCATGCATGAAGTAGACACTAGGGGTTGTATTTTCAAGAAGGAGAAGAGAATCAAGAAGAAGAAAAATTCATGTCAAAAGGAAAATGTTCATTCAAATGAGGTACCTGCTAGTGTGAATGGAAGTAAGTTCCATGAAGAAATTATAGTGAAAGAACAAACCAAACTTGACATTGCCTTGACTGAAATAGGAAGATTGAAGAATGAAAACAAAGACTTGAAGAAATTGGTGCAAATATGTGATGAGAAAGAATATGAAGATAAGAAAGAAATTGTTGGCCTAAAGACACAACTTGAAGAAGAAAGGAAAGTATAAGACACTCTACTAAAGAAAATAAAGGATAAAATTCAGAAGTAAGAGAAATTGGAAGAAGAAGTAGTGTGCCTGAGAAAGAAATTAGAAAAATCCCAAAGAGAATTATTAATGAATACTCCTCAAATGACAAGCTCTGAAAAGTTGGACAAGATTCAAAATGCTCAAAGGTCTCCTCTCATAAAGGTTGGGATAGGATATGAAGGAGAAACCAGTAAGTCCAAGGTAGAAGATAACAAGAATATCATTTTTGTAAATGCTGTAAAGGATAATGAAGCAACTCAAAATATTCCTACAAAAGTAGAAGCCAACAAGAACATGATTTGCAATGAAGTAAACAGAAACAAGCAGCAACCTCAAATGACAAAGAACGAAATGAAGAAACAGTCTGCTCAAAAAGGCTCATACACTCTTGAATATGAATTGAATAAATTCGGAAGCTGTCAAAGGAGGTTATTTCCTCCTATGAGAAGTATCACTTGTTTTTCTTGCCACAAACCTAGAAATATTGCAGCATATTGTAAGACAAAGCAAATCCAGTACAACCAACAAAGGATGCAGAAAATGAAAAGACTACCTCAAGCAAACAAATGGAGAGGACAAACTTTCACCAGGTACATTAATCGATTCCATGGCTACTGTTTTTCATTCAATGAATTTGGACATAAATCTGTTGAATGTAAATTGTGTTAAAAAAGGGGAAAAAAATATTATACATCAGCTCAAACGTACCTTGGTAAAATAAGATGTTATGTATGCCTAAATCTTGGTCACAAAGCTAAAGACTGTAAACTACCATATAAATTAAATAACTCTAGACAGATGATGGAATCCAATCCAATTCGACAAAACTGTGAATTTATGAAGAACCCTAATAAAGTTTCGAAGGAAAAGAGAAATGGGGAGCCTGTTAAATCAATAACATAATGAATCCATCACAGTCTCAGGGGGAGCTTCTCTAAGAAGAAACATCCCAGGGGGAGAGCAGTCCATAAATAGTCCCCATGAAAGTAGTCTAAGAAGAGCTCCTTGGAATGAGAACATCTATAAGATCAGGAAGGGAAAGGACAATTTCTCTAACAGAGAACTATAGAGGAAGAAGAATACCTGAAGCACACAATAGCCAACAGGTTGATGGAAGGAGAGAAGGCAACAAGTAGCCATGATGGTAGAGGGAACATCAGCCATGAACATGTAAGCTAAGAAGACATCAACACATTAAATGATGAATGGTTAAAATCACAAAAATTATGTTTCGAGCTACAGAACTGGAAATACCCATAAAGGATGATCACATTGTGCATCATATTGCTAGAATTAACAATGAATCACATTAAGAAGGATAAGTAAGAGAAGTGCCTATCATCATTATATCATTACATCATTCATCTATGAAAATTCCCCTAGGAGGAATGCAGTTAAGTGAGTGATAAATCTCTGAGTGATTTTCCCATGAAGATTCCTAGTATAGAAATTGAAGATGTCTACTCGAAGATCATTATGTTAGAACAGTTGAATTGAATATAAAGCAGCGATGATTCTGGAGCAGTCCTAGAAAGGAACATGCAATGGAATTCCTTTGAACAAAATGACAGAATAAGAAAAATGGTTAATGATGCCAAGATCAAATTCAGTATATTGATGATTGTTGGTGTGAACAGTGGAAAGCTCAATAGTAGAAACTATGAAGGTTGTCTTAACTATGGGTTCATGTACGAGCTGAAGTGAAAGTAGTATCAATTGGTATTTGGTACAAGAAGCATGCCTATCAACAGAATACCAAGTGTTATCAGTGGAGCAGTGGTATGGTACAGGTCCTCAGGATCAAAGGATTATGGAAAAAGTACATCAAGGTAGTATACCCAGCGTTATCTGCATTATTAAAGCATAAAAGGGTCAATGAAAGGGAAAAAGGATCATTATCTTGTTTACACTTGAAGTAGTATATTGAGAATTGAAGCAGTATCTATTTCTAGATATAACTGCATGCCTTCCTCAATTCAGTACAGATATATCTTCAAGGCCTCTTTCTTAAGATCATTCATAAAACTGTGTGAAGTCTGTTTGCTGAGATTTCAATTAAACAACTTGAAGATGTTTTGTTGAAGATCATCATGACAGAACAGTTAAAGTATCGGAAGTATGAAGGACTAGGTGTGTTGATATTTCATTTGAAGCTCAAGAGTCTGTTAATGTTACATCTAAAGCCTACTTCAACAGAAAGGAATTTCCGGTATGTCACCATTGAAAAGAGGTTGATCATTGACATACATACCCCCTTATGTCATAAAGAAAATTGCATGATTGATAAGTGAGACTGACTAATACATTGAATGTATCTAGCCTCAAGGGTTAGTTTTGAAAGTACTCTGTACAAGTAGTAAAGTCATTTGATCTCTTAGATTAAATTCTGGTTAATTCATTGTTTGCATCAGTATCAAGGGTCTTTTAGCTATTAAGTGTAATATCCCTGTCAGTAGAAAAACTCATATCACCACCAACAGGAAGTAAAGGTGAACCACAACTATAAAATATATATTGGCATCGTCATATTTGAATAGATGTGTACTACAGATATGTATCTCAGATGAATATCATAATATGGACTAAAGTATATTTGGAGCAGACTTTGTATGACATATGGACCATTCTCAGTACTTTAGTATTATTCCAATGATGCATCTTTGATTATATAAGTCTGGTACAATGTGTTCTATGAAGTGTCCTTATCATCACTTTCAGCTTTATACAAGTGTAAGAATTCTGAGCTTTGGGATGATATCAACTTACTGTGTATATACATACAAGTTCAATGATTCTCAAAGTGTTCTCCCAACAACTCTTGTACACCAGTTTGGAGCAGCATGGTACAAAGTCAGAAGACGAAGGCCTAAACACAACTCAGAGAGAGGAAATGAAAAGATAGAAAGTACATTGGGAAAGGTGCAACCCTTTTCCATTGATGTCAAAGGGGGAGGAAAATAAAGCAGAAGAAGAAAGGCTCTTCTAAAAAAGCAAGCAGAGGAAGACAAGACACTTCTCAGAATGAGAAGGGGGAGGAAGTCCTAGAGGAAGTATTGGAGTATTGCCATCAATGCCAAAGGGGGAGACTATTGGAAATATTGTCATTGATGGCAAAGGAGCACAAAGGAGCAGCACCTGAACTATCACTAAGACAAAGGAGCAAAGAAGAACCAGCAATAAGGCAAAGGAGCAGATTAGGAAATTATGCAGTAAGAAAGCATAAAATGAGCACAAAGGAGAAGCACCTGAACTATCACTAAGGCAAAGGAGCAGAGAAGAACCAACAATAAAGAAAAGGAGCAGATCAGGCAATTATGCAGTAAGAAAGCATAAAAGAGAGGAAGAGGAGCAACAGAAAGGCAAGGAGCAGCATTAGACTATCAACAGAGGTAGAAAAGAAGCGAATGAAGCTAAGAAGCAAGGAAGACAAGGAGCAGAGGCAGATGAGGCAGCTCAGACACCAGGAAGAAGCAGAGGCAACAGAGAGAGCATTAGACAAGAAGCAGAGACAACGAATTGAAGCAGAGGCAACAAAGAAGCAGAGAGGTAGCGGAGTTGCAATATACAGCAAGGGCCAAAGATCTTATACAGAACAAGCTCAGGAGGGAGTTGCACTAAAGAAAAGAAAGGTTCGGGGTCTTTACAGATCTGAAGAGTGTGTGAGTGCTTCAGTTTGGGCAAACAGGGGTTTGTTCCTGTAAGCCTACAGGCAGTTGAAAAGGGCCATTTGATTTGAAGATCTAATCAAGACAAGAAGCCTTTGTAAGTAATTTCATCTGCATATATGAGGAATCTGTTTCAATATTACATGGGTATCATTTGGTTTAAGGTCTGTGTGATAGGCTTTGAGTTTCAATAAGAAATCGTATAAGAAACAGTACATGATAAACTCCGTGTTAAGGGTTAATGTCAATGTTTGATTCATAAGTAATTCAAATATGCCGGGGGTTATGTTATAAAGTTTTGATTCTGGAATGAATAAATTCAAATAGATGCTATTGAATTGAAATTCCATGAAACTTTATCGAAGGCCAAAATTGCTTGACCGGAATAGGTATTGAATAAGGCACTTGAAGGAAACTTACAAGTTCTGTTGTGTAATTATGGTGCCGTAAAGTTCTGGGTTTCGAAGTCCATATAGGGCTTTTATTGTAATGGGAGTTGAATTGAGGTTGCAGGAGCATGAAACTTGAAGGCACAAAGTAACAATCCTTGACTATGTCGAGAGGAAGAAGGTACGTTGGAGAGGTTTAATTACTGGCTGGAACCTTGATTCTGTTAAATTGTGAAAGAGAACCAATCTTTTTACAGTCACGAATTTGAGGTTCGGTAATGAATTGAAAGCAGTATTCAATAAAGATGAACTGGAGCACCATTGAATGAATCGAGTGGAAGCACCATAAGTGATGGCGCGGTTTGAAGAGAAGCGGAACTCTAGTTATGTAGCAGAAATCAAGTTAAAGAGGCGTGATCGAATTAGAAGGTGTTGGGGTTAATGAACTGAAATCCAATGGTTCGTTGAGTTAGTAAGAAGGTGGAACCATGAATAAACGAGAAGGCAGAACAATGAATGAGCAAGGCAGTTTTGAAGAAACCAACAAGTGGTCTCACGCGACCTCAAGACCGGTAAGTAGAATTCCTCAAAAAAACACGATATATGCCAACACTTGACACGTGCATTTGGGTGGTTTTTAAAAACCACGAATATCGCGTAATTTTTGAGAATTAAAACTCGTGCATTTTGGTTACACGATTATCATTGGATTGGGGAGAAACAATGCGATCAATAGTCAGTCGTTGGATGTGAATGGTAAGTTAATGTTGGGACCCGCTTTTATCGCGCAAATTTTGAAGATTAAAACTCGTGCATCTTCATAACGCGACCACCATTGATTTATCAAAGTGGAATGTGATAAGATCGTAGCCGTTGGATGTATATTGAGAGGTGTGCGTCGATGAAATGGTAAGTTAAAACTTTATAACACAAATTATTAACTTTATCAAGTCGTGGTTGTATATACTGTGGGCCATATCAATCATGTTGATAATGGGGTTATTAAAGTTGAAAGGTGAGTTGTGAAGCCGTGACCAACATTTATGTGCAGTGGTTTGTAATTTAGTCAAAGGTTGAAAGCTTATATTAATGCTGTGCTGAAGGATCGAGAGTCCTTATATTGTTGGGCCCGGTTGCATTATAAATTGATGCAATGCTTTGTTTTGTAAGCTGGAAGTATTAATGAAACTATGGGACCAAAATAAATATACATAACATTGTGGGCCATATATGGAGGTGCGTTTGACATAATACATATGTGTTATGGCGGTTGGAAGTTTAATGTTAACTGACCAATTATATAAGAAGTGAGCGCAATGCTTTGATATTTAATTAATCAAAGTCTGAAGTATGGTATATAGAGGAAGCTCCGCATGATGGCAAGTGGGCCCGAATGGTTACCTTGGGTTTAACAAAGTCAAACAATGAAAGTATGTTAATATGTTGTGGGGCCGAAACTCATTTTAATGTAGGTACATGCTATATAATGTGGACTATTATATAAGTTATGTATATTTAGATTTATGAAAGGTGGAAAGGTGAAGCCCGAATTTAAATCAAGGTTTAAAGAACCGCATATGAGTATTGTGAATTGGGTTTGGTTTTGAATCAAATATTGAATTGGTAAAGCATTAGAGCCAAACCATAAAGGTTGAAGAAAACTCCTGCATTGATAAAGCTGCCAGATTTAGAACATAATTTGGGAAATGCACATGCATAGAAAACATGAGAGTATGCAGAACTGTTACACTACAGCAGCAGAAAAGACAAACATACAGTGAGCCAAGAACTGAAAGGGTTGAATGAGATATATCTATTGAAAATGTAAATGTAAATGTTTTAATTAATTTTATATTGTTTGTGATGCAAAGGCAAGTCTCCGTAGGCAAACAAAACTCCACTGTAAAACCGAAATATGTACATATTACTATATTCTTTTGAACGAGATGAAAAATAAATGAGAAGGTGGAAGGCAAAGAGTCATGGCTGTTCATTTCAAATTCCTTGTGGAATGCAAACAATTATGAGGTGATCTCCATAAATAATGTTAACAACATATGCATAGAGAGGTTAGAGAATGGAGAAATGAGGCAGAGAGGGTAAGAAGAAGGAGGAGCAGATAGAGAAGCTGTGAAGATTCATAGATGATGTAAGGCAGATATGAAGGTTGGTGGACAACAGTGATGAAGGAATAGAACAGAGCTGATATCCAGGTATATCAGCATGTTTTTTCATTGTAATGTGAGGAAGTTGGTGCTTCCATATCAAGTTGTAGCTTGATAGAAGTCCAGTTGTAGTTCGCTGAGGTAGGAGCCTCCTGTAGGTTGTAGCCTGCAGAAAATAGATGAGAGTTGGAGCTTCCTTGCAAGTTGTAGCTTGTAGAATTGAGGTAGTAGCCTCTTGTAGGTTGGAGCCTATAGAAAATCAATGGTGAGAGGGAGTTGGAGCTTGCCTTTGCATCACAACAATAATAAGATGTGGTTTTCTCCCTTATGGGTTTCCACTTATATATGTTTTCTATGTGCATGATGTTTATGTGTTGATATGGTGTATCTAATCTTCTTAATACTTGCTACTCACATATTAATATTGCTGTTAGATTATGTAATAATTTGATCATGAAATGAAGGTGTAAATAAGTTTAAAGGAAAATTTTAAAAGTCCATGAAGGTGTTAAACTGATTCACCCCCCCTCTCAGTTTAACTAAGGGTTCAACAATGAATGGGTTAAACTGATTCACCCCCCCTCTGATACCACCTGATGGTAGGCTAACCTGCCAAACCCACATTTTCTACTCTCATGCATATAAAAAGCTACAGAGAGAATCCCAACACGAGCTTGCGGTAGAAATAAGAAAGACCCATAAAGTTGCGAAGCTTTGTTAGAGTGGTTGGGGCTGGTCAATCCAGAATGACTTGGATCTTAGTTGGATCCACATGCACCCCCCATTCATCAATAATATATCACATATACTCAACTTGGGTCATGCCAAAATTACACTTCTCGAAATTGGCACACAACTAGTGTTGCCACAATGTTTGGAGGACCTGTCATATGTGGTGGAGGTTATCTTCCCAATTCAGGCTGAAGATCAGGATGTCATATTAGCACACTACTACAAATGAGTTGGTGAATGGCTGCAAGATGTCATCCATCAACCTCATGAAGGTTGCAGGAGCATTCGTCACCCTGAAAGGCATGAATTGCCATTCGAAAATGACCTCCTTGCCTTTGAAGGCAGTCTTCCACACATCAGACGGTTTGATTGGTACCTAGTGATACCTTGACTTCAAGTCGATATTGCTGAAATATTTCTCCCCTTTGAGTTGGTCCAGAAGGTCATCAATCCATAGTATCAGGTACCTATTCTGGACAATGATCTTGTTCAACACCCAATAGTCAATACAGAGTCTCCAAGTCCCATCATTTTTCTGCACCAACGTGATCGGGCTCCCACAGGGCGATGAGCTTGGCTAGAGGTGAATTTTCTGTAGCAGCTCCTGAATCTACCTCTTGATTTCATCGTTCTCTAGAACATAGCGTTGATAGATCGGTCCATCGGGAAGCAGCACACCTGGGATCAGATCGATGGGGTGCTTGACCTGACAGTGTAGAGGCACCCCTATGGGTGAGGTGAAGATGTCCCTGTATTCCTCCACGACCTTGTCCATTTGTTTTTTTCATGTAGAGGAGCCCTGTCTGGAGGTCATGGCCACAATATTCTTCTTTTCCCGAGGGAGGATCATCAGGAAACAAATTTACCATTTTGGAAATGAGCTTACTGCATTGTTTTGCAGTAACCAAAGAGATATCGACAGGCGGTGGTACCTCTAGTATCATGTACAAATTATTTCCCAAAGTAAAAATAATAGTGCGAGGCCGAGACTCATACACAACATGTCTCTTCCACAAGTATGGTTGGCCTAATAATACATCACAAACATCAAGAGGATCAATGTCACATAATACCTCATCGGTGAAGGGCTTGATGATTTAGGGAAGGCGACACTGCTGGATGATGTGGAGATCCCGTCCTTGGTGAAGCCACCCAATGGTGTACGGTTGTGGGTGTGCTATGGTCGGAAAGCCCAACTACTTCACGACCTCTGCTGAAATGAGGTTCTTTTGGCTCCCACTGTTGACAATGAATTGTATCGGGGAACCCTTTACCCACATCTGGGAGTGGAAGAGACGCTTCTCCTCCTCTGGATCTTTCAGTTCTTCCTTTTGGATCTTCGTCGTGGAAATGGTGGCGTTGGACTCTGCATTGATAATCTTCTTCCATTTTTCATTCCCCTTATCGGGTTCTGATTCAGAGTCAGAGCATGCATCTGATTCAAAAGCCTTCATATCGGCAACTAGTGATTGTTTTCCTGACACTCAATTGTGTTTTTTGGCCCGACACTAACTTGTGTTATGGGTGGAGCTCTTATGGAGCTCACAACACTTTCTCATGTGCTCCTTCGGCTTCGCGGTGTTTTTCCTTGCTTGCGGCTTTGGCAGGTTGTCTTGGGCCACCATGCCTTAGCTTTCTCCTTTGTTCTACGGTTTGGGGGCACCGTTCACTTGCTTTTTATTCAAAAATCCAAAGTCTCGCTTTTTCTGTTTTAATTTCTGCTAAATCTTGGCAGCATACCGGTATGTCGTACCAAGCGAGGAGGTGTCGAGGAACTCCATTTCCTCTTGAATGTATCTGTGTAGACAACAGTGATACTTCAGCACCAAATGTTTCTCCGAATATTTGATAACCAACTTTGTGTGTAGGGCATGGAACAGATTCATCAGCTCATGCACATCTTGATCCCAAGTGGGTACGGTCGAGAATAGAGAGTGTTCCCCCTCATACTTTTTCTTACAGTAGGTTTCCCACCAGTCCTTGACATGGGGGGTAGCTTTGAGGAGTTCAAAAATAATATTCTTTGGGTTGGAAAAGTCATGAAACGAGAAATATCTCTCTAATATATAACCATCTATCTACGGCGTCTACATCTATTTGGCCATAAAATATGGTAATGTAAAAGTTTACTTGTACCTTAAAAGGGGTTGCGCCTCCATAGTGGCTTCTGGATGCAGATGCGCCGCCAGTGGGTTGTTGTTGAAGTATCTAGGAAAAGTTATCCATCGTTGCATTCCTTTGTTTTTCAAGGGCCTCCTCGATAAATATTTTGATAGGATCTCCCACTCCCTCATCTTTCTTTTCTTCCACCATGGGCGGTCGTCGGGGTTTGCGAGGCTGATCTTGAAAAGGTTCAACCAGATCGAGCCCTAACTCCTTATACCCCAACCTCGTTGGGGACATGCAAAGAAGGATCAAGAAAGAGACGACCTATCTGATACCACTGATCTGAATTTATGCAAGAATGTAATAGTATACACATATAACCATAAATACAAAGATGTAGTGGAAATAACACTTCATTTCATTAATATCAAAGAAATGAAATTTGTTTACAGACAGAATGGAAATAAAATAGCTAGGACATTGGTAGCTTATCTCTGAGAAGAGATATGGCGGCTACATTCCTCTAAAATCCCTATTACAATGAGGCTCAGAGGCCAATATATTATTGAGAAACAATGGAAAACCCTACACATCCAAAAACCTAACCCTAGGAGATGAAATGCCAGACTATGGGCCTCGTCAGGGTAAATTGGTACATCAATTTCTTGGGGTCGTAAACTATATCCATTTGACGTACATGATACATCATTATAAAGATCTATATAATGAATAAAACTGCTAAAAAAAAAAAGAATAATATATGTTGGAGGTTTCGTGCCTAAAAAATTCGTTTAGGGCCTCAAAATGGCTCCGGATGTTCAGGACCCAAAAAACTGCCAAAAATAGTAAATTGTGATACAATTAACGAAACTGAAAAAACTGAAAGAAACAGTGGTGGGGGTGAAAGTGGAATAGGTGGGTGGCCACCAATATCCACCTGAATCATTCCTCCCCCATTAGGAAACAATGGTACCCATTGCGTTGAGTTCCTCCATGACATGAAGAAACTTCTACTGAACTTGGTCCCTTGTGAGCCACTTGCCCTAGTGAAGGAGTTGGCCTACTATGAAAACTCGATATATTTGGATAATTTTCTGGCGAGTTTTCTTGATCTGTGCATCCATAATCCGATAAGTTTTGGCTTATTCCATGCAATATGGATTTAAATCTATTGGTGTGAGTTGTTATGCCATGTCATATGTGTCCGGTAGAGGTGGAAAGTAGGGCCAAAGGCAGTCCACATTGAACACTAGGTGTAGACCTAGGAATGGTGGAATATTGAGCTCGAAGGCATTATCCCATACAACCTTGGTGATGGTGTATGGCCTATATCAGAGCAGACGAATCTTGCGATGGGGTCCTGCGAAGTGCTACTTCTGGAAATGTAGCCACATTTTTTCGCCCACCTAGAAGTTGTGTTGCACCCGCTGCTAATCATGCCATTGCTTGTACTTAGAATTGGATCTATTCAATATGTCATGAACCTGTTGGTAGATGTGTTGAAAGCACTCAATGAATGTATTTGCCTTGGTAGCTTCAGACTAGACATTAGTTGAATCAGCTTGAGTAGCTGCAAATGGCATGGCTACGTCAATGGGACATAGTGGCTGAAATCCCAAGTCCACCTGAAAGGGGTTGTGGTTGGTTGAGCTATGGAGGGCCCGGTTATAGCTATGTTGTACATAGGGGAGGCTCTCATCCCATGTGCGTGGATGCTTTGAGTTGTACATGCGTAGAATATGTATGATTGTCCTGTTAACGACCTCTGTCTGGCCATCAGTTTGGGGATGGAAAGTTGTGGACTTGGTGAGTTTGGTGTCCAACATTCACCAGAGGCTAGACCAAAATGTACTGAGGAAGCCGCTATCCCGATCTAAGATGATAGAATATGGGATCCCAAAGTGTACCCACATTCATTCAAAGAAGAGTTTAGCAGTGGCTTCTGCTATGATATTCTTCTTGCAGGCCGCCATAATGGCCATCTTCGAGAATATGTCGACGGACATGAAAACACAGTCATGCTTAGTAGAAGGAAGGTCCGGCATGTAATCCACAGATATTGATTCCCAAGGTCAACTAGGGGTAGGAAACAAAGTATATAGACCTTGCTTCTTGATGGTCGGTTTGGAAATGGTGCAAGCAGTGGAGGATATGATGTACTTCCCGACATCATGTCGAAGGCTTGGCCAATAGAAATACTTATGTAGTACTACCACTATTTTCTCGACCCTGAAATTCCCAACAACCCGACTATAGTTTGCTTTCGAAATAATCTTGGCACGCTCGCTTGAAGGAACACAAAGGTGTCCCAGGTGACATAGTAGTGCATCCTGGAGGTGAAAACTTGGAACTCGGTTACCCTCCAAGAGCGTCTTGTATGTGTGGTCAAATTCTGGATCGCTCTTGTAGAGAAGCGGCCAATCAGAAGTCTCGTGCCCACAAGAGTTGAGCACGGTGGTTATCACCATGATATATGGTCTGTTGAGGCAATCTACAACATTATTGGTGCTACCCTTCTTTTACTTGATGTTCAAATGAAACTATTGCAGATATGTGAACCACTTCTTATGGAAATCGTTATGCCACTTCCCTTGTATCTGTATGAACTGCAGGGGTCGGTGGTCTATGTGGATGATCGTTTCCCTCCCCAAAATGTAATGTTTCCATTCGACAAGCTTGCATAATGGAATACATCGCTTTGTTGTAAATGGGATACTTTCAGACTGTGTCAGACAATGTATTACTATGATATGCCACTGGATGCCCCTGTTGAGTAAGAACTACCCCAATAGCATAGTTAGAGGCATCTGTTTCGATCTCAAATGGTTGTTGCAAGTCTGGTAATGTGAGCACTGGGGCAGAGCAGAGGTGATGTTTCAATTCTACGAATGCCTTCTGCTGAGATTCCAACCAAAATAATTTTGCTTTCGCTCCTCCCTTGGTGACTTAACTCAAGGGCCAAGTGATATGAGAGAATCCCAACATGAACCTACGATATTATTTAGTAAGACTGAGAAAGCTGCGAAGTTCCATTAGAGTGGTTGGGGCTGGCCAATCCCGAATGACTTGGATGTTAGTTGGATCAACATGCACCCTCTGGTAATCAATAATGTATCTGAGATACTGAAATTGGGTCATGCCAAAATTGCACTTCCACAAATTGGTACACAACTTGTGTTGTCGCAGTGTTTGGAGGATGTGTCGGATGTGGTGTAGGTGCTCTTCCCAAGTCTGGTTGAAGATCAGGATGTCATCCAAGTACACTACTACAAATGAGTTGGTGAATGGACACAACATGTAATCCATCAACCTCATGAAGGTTGTGGGAGCATTCATCAACCCAAAAGGCATGAAAAACCATTCAAAAAGGCCCTCCTTAGCTTTGAAGGCAGTCTTCCACACATCGGATGATTCGATTGGTACCTGGTGATACCTGGACTTCAAGTTGATCTTGCTGAAATATTTTTCCCCTTCGAGTTGACCCAGAAGGTCATCAATCAATGGGATTAGGTACCTATTCCAGACAATGATTTTTTTCAGGACCCAATAGTCAATACAGAGTCTCCAAGTCCCATCCTTCTTCTACACCAATATGATTGGGCTCCCACGGGGAGATGAACTTGGTCAGATGTGACTTTTATGCAATAGCTCCTAAATTTTCCTCTTGATTTCCTCGTTCTCAAGAACAGAGCACTGATAGATTGGCCCATTGGGCAGTGATGCACCTGTGGTCAGATCGATGAGGTGCTTGACCTGACAGTGTAGAGGCACCCCTGCGCATGAGGTGAACATGTACCCTTAATCCACCATGACCTTGTCCATTTATTTTTGTCACGTGGAGGAGTCCTTTCTGTAGGTCGTGGAGACAGTCTTCTTCTTGCCCTGAGGGAAGATCATTAGGAAAACAAATTTCCTAGTTTTGGAAATGAGATTATTGCATTGTTTTGTAGTAACCAAATAGAAAGTGACAGATGGTGGTACCTCTGGTATCCTATACAAATTATTTACCAAAGTAACAATAACAACGTGAGGTTGGGACTCATACAAAACATGTCTCTTCCACAAGTATGGTTGGCATAATAACACACCACAAACATCAAGAGGGGAAATGTCACATAATACATCATTGGTGAAGGGCTTGATGTTGTAGGGAAGACGACACTGCTGGCTGACACAGAGATCTCATACTTGGTGAAGCCACCCAAATTAGTACGACTGTTGGTGTGCTGTGGTCAGAAAGCCCAACCGCTTCACGACCTCTGCTGAAATGAGGTTATTTTGGCTCCCACTTTCGAAAATGAACTATAGCAGGGAACTGTTTACCCACATCTGGTAGTGGAAGAGATGCTCCTCCTCCTATGGATCTTCCATTTATTCCTTTTGTATCTTCGTGGTGGCAACGATGGCATTGGGCTCCGCATCGATAATCTGCTTCCCTTTGTCATTCCCCTTCTCGAGTTCTAATTCAGATACGAAGCATGCATTTGATTCAAAAGTCTTCATCTTGACCACTAGTGACTGCTTGGACTGGCGCTCAATTGTGTTGTGAGTGGAGCTCTTATGAAACTCACACCCCTTTCCTGTGTCCTTCTTCGGCTTCACGGTTCTTTTCTTTGCTTGTGGCTTTGGTAGGTTGTCTTGGGCCACTATGCGTTGGATTTTTCCCTTGTTCTGCGGTTTGGGGCCACCTTTCACTTGATTTTGATTCACAAATCCAAAGTCTCGCTTCTTCTATTTGAATTTCTGCTCAATCTTGGCAGCATACCGGTATGTCGTACCAAGCGAGGAGATGTCGAGGAACTCCATTTCGTCCTAAATGTATCTATGTAGACAACTGCGGCACTTCAACACCAAATGTTTCTCCAAATATTTGATATCCAAATTTATGTGCAGGGTATGGAACAGATCCATCATCGCATGCACATCTTGATCCCTTTGTTTCCACAACGTAGTCCATTTCATGTAATTTTCTTCATAGCTCCCCACGGGATAATATTTTTCCTTGATGGTGTCTCAGAGAGAATTCCATGTGGGTACGACCGAGAACAAAGAAATATACTTCTAATAGATGCAACCATATATATATGATGTCTGCATATATTTGGCCATCAAATATGGGAATGCAAAATTTACTTGTGCCTTAGAAGGGGTTGTGCCCCCAGAGTGGCTGTTGGATGCAAATGCGCTGCGAGTGGGCAGTCGTTGAAGGATCTGGGCAAGGTTATACATCATTGAGTTACTTTATTTTTCAAGGGCCTCCTTGAGAAATATTTTGATAGGATCTCCTACTCCCTCGTCTTTCTTTTATTCCCCCATGGGCGGTCGTCGGGGTTTGCGAGGCTGATCTTGCAAACGTTCAACCAGATCGAGCCCTAACTCCTTATACCCCGACCTCATTAGGGACATGCAAATAAGGATCAAGAAAGAGCAGACCACTCTGATACCACTGATCCAAATTTAATCAGGAACACAACATTATATACATTTAACCATAAATACAAATATGCAACGGAAATAACACTTTATTTCATTAATATCAAAGAACTGAAATTTGTTTACAAACATAATGGAAATAAACTAGCTAGGGCGTTGGTAGCTTATCTCTAAGAAGAGATGTGGTGGCTACATGTCTCTGAACTCCCTGTTACAATGAGGCTAGAATGCCTATATATTTTTTAGAAACAAAGGAAAACCCTAAACATCCAAAAACCTAACCCTAGGAGATGAACGCCAAACTATGGGCCCCGTTGGTGTAAATTGGTACATCAATTTCTCAGGGTCGTAACTTTGGGATACTATCTCCGTTTGACGCACATGATACATTGTTAAAAATATATATCCAAGGAATACAACCACTAATATTAAATAAACAATCACATCTTTTCTATAGGTTTCATGCCCAAAAAACGTAGTTTAGGGCCTCAAAATGGCTCCAAAAGTTCAGGACCTGAAAAACTGCCAAAAATAATAAATTGTCCTACAATTAAGGAAACTGAAAAACTAAAATAAAAAATGGTGGGGGTCCAATTGGAATAGGAGGGTGGCCACCAATATCCACCTAGATCATTCCTCCCCCCTTAGGAAGCAATGGTACCCATTGCGTTGAGTTCCTCCATGAGATGAGGAAACTTTTGTTGATCTTGGTCCCTGGTGAGCCACTTTCCCTCGTGAAGGAGTTGGCCTACTTTGAAAAATTGATATAGCTGGATCCTCTACTGGCAGGTGTTCTTGATCTGTGTGTCCATAATCTGATAATTTGTGGCTTGTTCCATACAGTCTGGGTTTAACTCTGTTGGTATGAGTTGTTCTGCCATGTCGGATGTGTCCAATAGAGGTGAAAAGTAGGGCTGAAAGTGGTCCACATTGAACACTGGGTGCAGACCAAGGAATGGTGGAATACTGAGCTCGAATTCATTGTCCCCTATAGCCTTGGCGATGGTGTATAGTCCATATCAGAGCGATCGAATCTTTCGGTGGGGTCCAGTGACATGCTCCTTCTCCAAATGTAGCCACACTTTGTCACCCACATGGAAGTTATGTTGCACTTGATGTTGATCATGCCGCCGCTTGTACTTAGAATTGGATCTGTCCAATATGTTATGAACCTATTGGCAGATGTGCTCAATATGCTTAATGAAGCTATTCGCCTTGGCAATTTTAGACTGGACATGAGACGAATTAGCCTGAGTAGCTGCAAATGGCATGGCTACGTCAATGCTACATAGTGGCAAGAATCCCAAGCCCACCTGAAAGGGGATGTGGTCGGTTGAGTTATGGAGGTCCCAGTTATAGCTATGTTATACATAGGGGAGGATCTCATCCCATGTGTGTTGATGATTTGATTTTTACATGTGCAGAATGTGAACGATCATCCTATTGATGACCTCTGTTTGGCCATCGGTTTGGGGATGGAACGTTGTGGACTTGGTGAGCTTGGTGTCTAGCATTGACCAAAGTCTGGACAAAAATGTACTAAGGAACCTACTGTCCCAATCTACGATGATAGATTATGGGATCCCAAAGTGTACCCACACACATTCGAATAAGAGTTTAGCAGTGGATTCTGCTGTGATATTCTTCTTGCAGGCCACCATAATGGTCATCTTCGAGAATCTGTCGACGACCACGAAAACACAGTCGTTGCCATGATTAGTAGAAGGAAGGTCTGACATGTAATCCATGGAGATGGATTCCCAAGGTCGACTAGGGGTAGGAAACAGAGTATAGAGGCCTTGATTTTTGTTGGTCGGTTTGGCAATGATGCAGGAAATGCAGGATATGATGTACTTCCCAACATCCTGTCGAAGGTTTGGCCAATAGAAATACTTCTCCAGTACTACCACTATTTTCTCAACCCTGAAATTCCCATCGACCCGACTGTAGTGCGCTTCCAAAATAATCTTGGTGCACTCGCTTGAAGGAACACAAAGGTGTCCCAGGTGACATAACAATGTATCCTAGAGGTGAAAATTTGGAACTTGATTACCCTCCAAGAGTGTCTTGTATGTATGGCTGAATTTTGGATCGCTCTTATAGAGAAGCGTCCAATCAGAAGTCTCATGCCCACAAGAGTTGAGCACGGTGGTTATCACCACGATCGTTGGTCGGCTGAGGCAGTCTGCAACATTATTGGTGTTGCCCTTCTTGTACTTGAAGTTCAAATGAAACTGTTGCAGATATGTGGACCACTTCTGATGGTGTTTGTTCTCCAAATTCCCTTGTGTCTGTATGAACTGCAAGGGTTGGTGGTCTGTGTGGATAATTTTTTCCTTTCCAAAAATGTAATGCTTCCATTTTTGGAAATCCTGCAGAATGGAATACATATCTTTGCCATAAGTGGGATAATTCCGGACTGTGTCAGATAGTGTCTCATTGTGATATGCCACTGGATTCACCTGTTGAGTAAGAACTGCCCCAATAGAATAGTCAGAGACATCTGTCTCGATCTCAAATGGTTGTTTCAAATCTAGTAATGTGAGCACTGGGGTAGAATAGAGGAGATTTTTCAATTCTACGAATGCCTTCTATTTAGATTCTGACAAAAAAAAAATGCTTTTTATCCTCCCTTGGTGACTTGACTCAAGGGCCAAGTGATATGAGAGAATCCAAACACGAACCTGCGGTAGAAATTAGCAAGTGGCAGAATTTTGCGAAGCACTGTTAGAGTGGTTGGGGTTGGCTAATCCCGAATGACTTGGATCCTTGTTGGATCCACATGCACCCCCTGCTCATCAATAATGTATCCCAGATACTGAACTCGGGTCATGCCAAAAGTTCACTTTTCAAAATTGGCACACAAGTTTTGTTTTCGTAGTGTTTGGAGGACCTGTCGAATGTGGTGGAGATGTTATTCCCAAGTCTGGCTGAATATCAGGATGTCATCCAAGTACACTACTTCAAATGAGTTGGTAAATGGCTGCAAGATTTCGTCTATTAGTGTTGGAGCGGGGTCCCCTAAGTTGACAATTTTTCTATATTTTGTAATAGTTTAGTCTTGCGTAGGGGTTTTGGGGTGGGTCAAAACCCCTCATGAATTGTAATGGGTCAAAGGATAGATCAAGGTGCCACAAACCATGGTTTTAGGACCATAGAGTAGCGCAGGATAAATAGTATAAATAAATGAATATATTGAGTCTAAGAAGTCAATTTTTGGATAAGTCTGAACGTGGATGATAGAGTTGGATAATTTGTGATAGTTTTGGGCGGGTTTGTTTGGGTAGAAGGCTCCCAATGGATGTGTGCGCAGAGACCTTAGTCCTTCTATGTGCAGACCATGTTGGCTGTGTGCGCCGACTGTTGAAGTGTTTTGTATGAAGGATCTGGACTAATATGAATAAAGGAAATTGTTGTTGATATTCAAGTTCTGTATGCCTCTTATGCTTATGTTATGAATGGTTCTGAATCGTACTTCCGATTTCTGTACTATCTCTTGCACAAATGTGAATGGGTTTACATATATATTTTTTGGATAGATCTGATGTTAGAAAGCTCTGATATGATATGTTAAGAGTTATTACTTGATTAATTATTGCTAGGTTAGCTTGCGTGAGATATTCTGCATATTGAACCTAGATCTGTCTGAAAAGGGTTTATTGGTTAGATATTCCATAGCAGAATTTTGATCAGGGTTGTTTGGGATCTCAAGGCACCCACATCATTCCAAATCTCTCTCAAGGTGCGGAAACCTGGTTCCAACACCCCCCCTACTACTTCGAGTGAGACTTTGACTTGTGGACGCAGGTCACTACCGGAAGGGCCAATAGTAAGAGGGTTTTGTTGGTTAAACTCAATTCTGAACTTGGGTCAGGACCCCTGAATCCAACAAATGGTTCCGTTACCGGGACCGAGAGAATTTTGAGAGAGGTTGGGTGATGCTGCGAGGTCATTGTTAGCCATTAAAGCCTGAACTTGAGGACTAGTTTTAAAAAAAAACTCAGGAATGTGCCCTAAAAGAAAACAAGAGTAAGAAGCTATCTGCTAAAGAGTGGAAGAACAAGTATATTTTTAGAGAGATTCACGAGATCTTCTTCAGAAAATTTGTGCACGAATTACATGAGTGGTTATCAAGATTAGTAGAATTCCAAACTTGTTGGAAGGACGATCAAATCACACAATGGACCCCTGAATTAATCCAACAATTGGGAAGGGATGATAATTCCATCACTAAGACTGTATATCACTGGGTTGATAGTTTTTTGGGCAGGTTTGTAACGAGTTTACAGTCAATCAGTTTGTGTCCTGCTCTGAAGCTAAAAGGAGATTTTCCAAGGGATTGAGGGGTAAATTTTTACAAACTTTTCCTCTGTTGATAAAGATGCTATTATGTGAAAAGGGTATTTTGTGCAGCCACACAGAGTGAATGACCCCTGGTCAGAGAAAAAGCAATACACACAATGGTAAATACTACCGGGTCAACTAGAAAGGGGATCGATATTTATATAGTCCTTGGAGAAACTCCCATGATCTAAAATAAAGTGGGGTTGCGCATGCAGGAAATAGCCCTCCTGTTACGCCACCATCAAATTCACGCAAAAGGAAGAATCCTCCTACCCCACCACCACCCCTGTAGAAATTAGCTGAATAAATCACTTATTCAATGGATATTAACCCGATTACACATCAATTTCGAATTGCATGCATAACACATAATCTCATCTACAATTAATTGTCACATGCGGAAATAATAGAAGCAATCTCACATCAAATCAATCACACATTAACTCAGTATGTATGGGGAAAGCCTATAGCCGAAAACCCCGCAGCTATTGTGTATATTATAATGGAGAAATCATGTAACCAAACAAGTACAATACTCCTCACAAGTACTCAGTACTTTCTCATAAAGTCACACACAATCTAGCTTAGTTTTGAACAGTTTACTGGTTCAAAACTCCCCGCCAATTGCCTTGCCTCTATTGCGCAATCATGGCCTGTATATGAAGAGATCCAAGGTTCGAATCCCCTTGGCTTGACTGCGCAATTGTCATGGACAATTCCTCCAAGTGTAATGCAAATCCCATGCAAAACCAATCTACCAACTGATAGCTTTACTCACCCTTTCATCTACCTCTTCCACTGGTCTCCACTGAACTGATCATGCACTGTAGTGAACTGAAGTGTTCTTGAGTTGACTAATGAGTTAATATTTAGTAAATTAAATATTATTTAATTTACTCCACTCATATCTAGTTGATTAGTTAGTTAACTAATCCAAACTAGTTCAACTAAAACAAACAGAACACAACTCCACTACTTGTCCCGTTAACTCCTCCAAAACTCCTGCCACTGAAGTCTAACTGAAGCCAACCATGCAAGATGCCATCAAAACCTAGGAACCACGTGATTCCTTGTGTCAGTTGCATGAGCCACCTCCATGACTCAAACTGAAGTGCGCCAAGAGAGTAAACTGCTGTTTATAGTCAAAATATTATTAAGGGTAAATAATAGTTGACTTCCATATTTTTAGGAGATCAGTCTAAAAATAGCCTGGGTCCTAAAAATTAGGGTCTCATCTATTTTTACCGACATGTCGCATACTCCAAGAATCTCCAAGTAGAATTCCCAAATTATGCTCCGTATGTCTAAAAATAGACATAGTCTAAAAATAGACTTTGCGCCAGAATTTGCCTGCGGGCCCACTTAGTGAAGGCGACTTCATTTCACTAAGCTCCATCATCTTGCTGCATTCTCAACAACCCCCTCCCGTGGAAGATAAGGCCACACATATGAAGTTACCCACCTTTAAGGGTGTGGAGGATGAGGATATGGATCGATTCTGATTTGTGGCGAATGCAGTGTGGACTGCGCAGAATGTCAACACGAATGTTGTTAAGAGAGCGCAATTGGCTATGGCCTTTGAGGGTTGGGATTTAGATTGGTTCATGGGTTACCTTGCTCAACATGCGGATCACATGGTTCAGAAAATCTAGGATTCCATGAAGTAGCAGTTCCAGAAGCCTAAATATTACTCTCAATGCATAGTAGACCTAAAATATTTTAAGCAAGGGCCTACGGAATTAGTCCGAGAAGATGACCAACAATTAAAGAAATTCATCAACAACGGAGGATTTAATTACAATGAAAAGCAGCATAAGGAATGGTTCATTGTGATGCTATTGCACATCTGTGTGGGCCCATGGGTCAACAGAATATTGACTCATAGGAAGAGGCCCTAGAAATCACTATGAAATTAGAAGCTACACCGATGGACGATGTTCAATTCAGAGCGCTGCAGATTCAAAGCCAATTAGAAGCTATGCACTTAGAAATTAATAATTTATGAAAAGACCAGGGTAAATAAGCTAGTGTAGATGTCTGGTGCATACGCTGCAGAAGTGTTGGCCACACCAAGGATCAGTGTCCTCTATTTTCAGATTATCTGCAAGCTGGGGGACCAAATTCACTATGCCTTAGGGATGATGTAGGGCCTAGCACCCCCACGCTATGGTGTGTGAATTGTAGGGTAGCGGGACGGCACGATACAAACCACTTCCCGCGATTAGGAGCATACGTACCAGAATTGAAGCAACAATGGCGTAGATTATTTTCTTCAATTGGCCACGAAGAGAAAAACTGCCGAATGTATGACCTAATGATAGACAAAGAAAATATTTATAGAGTAAAAGCAGATCCTTCATCACCAGAATCTCCCTCCGGAAAAGGAGGATCCCCAGAAATAGGACGGGGAGGTGGGAGAGGTGCAGGCGCAAGTCGATAGAGAGGGAAACTGATATGCTATAACTATAGAGACATTGGGAATTTTGCGCGCTAATACCCTAATCCTGCGCGACAATCCTATAGGTACTGTAGACAATACGATCATGTAATTAAATATTGTCCTATGGCAATGGCTAAAATGCAGGAAAAATAGAAAACATCTATGAAAAACATATAGATGGTCAAATATGAACCGCGCGATGATGGTCCAAGTGTAAATGTGATTACACGTAGTGGCGTTACCACTGGAGGAAATGAGGAAAAGGATGCCACAAAACCACTGATTAGAAAGCCGTCTAATAAGAAGGAAAGCCTCAACCTGCAGAAAGAAAAAGATATTTTTATTGAGGCTAGGAAATCTTTTTCCAATGCAAGGGCATCCACGTCAAGAACTGCCACAGAACCAAAGGCTGACGAGGAATTTAAACTATTATTACAAGCCTGCATTAATATGCTACGCAATCAGAAGGTAGTAGATTATCTATAGGCCCTGATTGACAGCTGCGTAGAAAGATAGGTTCTTTGAGCAAAGACCAAGGATGTAAACAAGGTTTATAAGCAAAAGAAGAGAACGGGTAGGGAGATGCACATGACTGTGCAGATTGGAGACTATGAGATGGATTAGGTCATCTTGGATCTGGGGTTTGACACAAATTTCTTACCTAAGCAAACTTGGCAAAATATGGGGAAGCCAAAATTGGAATGGTCCACCATTTAGCTATGCATGGCCAACCAGCAAAAGATCATTCCATTGAGTAGACTCCCGCAAGTGGTGGTAGACATTGTCGGCGTAAAGGTATATGAAAATTTCAAAGTGATACATATTTTAGATGATACAGACCCCTACCCAGCGCTATTAGGTCTGGATTGGGCCATTGACATGGGAGGAATCATCAATCTGAAGCGTAGAAGTATGATTTTTGCAAGTAATTGTAGAAGAGTGACAGTCCCACTTGATCCAGCAGAGGGAGAAAGATACACAATTGTTGTTGCTCCTAGAGACAACCTTGAGGTTAAAAAGACCAGTGCCTAGGACATATTGAAATTAGAGGTTAGATGTAGACATTAAGGGTGCCTCTGATAAAATATGGATTAAGAGGATAATGATTGTGGTGGTTCTGGAATGATGAAGACTTCGGCAGTTTGATTCATGTGAATTACCCTATACTACGATGGGGCTCAGGAGGCTGTATGGCTCGGTGGCTTTTCAAATGGGCCAAGTATGAAACAATGAGCAGAGGCTTTCAAAATATTTATAGGTGCTAATAAGGAACAGAGGAGGAACCCATGAGAGACAAGCTTAAAAGTCTTAAGAATACGTCTCCCGTGAACTCAGAGGAAGCGGATGTAAATGGAATGTGACTAATAATAGAGATTCGTGGAGTGCGAATTAAGGGGGCACAAAATTTTTAACACATGAGAGTTATTCATACACAAATTCATGAATAAAAATGCATACCACCAACAGCTACATTACACGAATCATCAAAGCAGCAAAACATGGAAAGATGATTATACATAAACAGGAGATTACTGATAAATAAGAGAATACAGATACATAATACTCATTGCTCCATCTAGAATCCAAATAAACAACGTTGTATATCATATTATGTTCAAAATAGCTCTCCCAAATATGTGTCTCAAAGCATAAAGAGCACAGTAATACAGAACTATAGAAAAAATTCTCCAAAATTCAGAACCTTTCTTTCATCTCTGAACTCTCTACATATAGAGTTCTCCTTGAGGGTTTACAATCAAATAATCTTTCATGATCGACCAACACATGTGGAAATAAAAATATCATAACCAAATCATAGAGCGTGCATCAAGCAATCACTCCCGCAATCAGAAAATCAAAACAAAATTAGGTGAAATCGAGATTTCAATAGCAAAACATCATAATCAAACAGTAAAAGAAACAACATAGTTGGCCACAGAGGCCAAATCCTGGAATATTCAAATGGGGCAGCGAGGAGTAGCCATGAACAGGCAGTCATTCTGGCTTCCATCACATGATTACACCTGCCGTAGAAAGCCTCCACTCGCTTATTCTCATGATTTCCATTAACCATTACGAAACGACCAGTCGTGATGCGCGTGCTTAGCTCTTTAGCAGGGATTTCTTGGAAAAACTAAATATACCATATATGTGTTTGTCTCGCCAAAAAACCATGTGGTTTTTGACTTGACAAACCAGGGAACGGGTTTCACAGGGGGGTCGAACTAGATCATGAGCCGTCGGATGTGTGATAGGGAGTGGAGATGAGGGGAAGATGGAAGTAACAACACCTTTTCCTTTATAATGGCAGAGCTAAAAGTGGGGCCTGCGGCACTAACACACTGCGGGATGATTAACACTGAAAAGAGCAGGAAAAAGGTCGTGGAAGGGATTTGATGACATGTAAGGAGGTGGGGCCACCCACAAATCGTAATCGAGGATTTAGGAGTTTTTTATTATAAGAAACGGGGATAAAGGTTATGATTTGTGATTTTCAAAATCGCAAATTCAAAGATTTTCGCAGGTCAAACTATATCGCAAATCGCAATTGGTAGTCAGGGATCAGGACAGGTAACAAGAATGAAACAATGCGAAGTGCGATGTGGGATGAGTGGAAGGTGACTTGGCATGACGGAGGTGGGGCCACCCATAAATCGCAATCAGGATTTTTTATGAGAAACGGGGGGTAAAGTTTTCGATTTGCGAAGTGCGATGTGCGATGAGAGGAGAGGTGACATGGCATGAAAGAAGTGGGGGCGCCCGCAAATCGTAATCGAGAGTTTTTTATTATTATGAGAAACAGAGGTAAAGGTTGCGATTTGTGTTGAGAATGCAGCAAGATGATGGAGCTTAGTGAAATGAAGTCGCCTTCACTAAGTGGGCCCGCAGGCAAATTCTGGCGCAAAGTCTATTTTTAGACTATGTCTATTTTTAGACATATGGAGCGTGGTTCGGGGATTCCAGTTTGAGATTCTTGGAGCATTGGTCATGTTGGTAAAAATAGATGAGACTCTATTTTTTAGGTCGAAGAGGTCGAAGGCTATTTTTAGACTACCTCTCCTAAAAATATGGAAGTCAAATATTATTTACCCTTAATAATATTTGGACTCTAAACAGCAGTTTACTCTCTTGGAGCACTTCAGTTCGAGCTACAGAAGTGGCTCATGCATCTGACAGGGGAATCACGTGGTTCGCAAGGGTTTGATGGCATCATGTATGGTTGACTTCAGTTGGACTTCAGTGGCAGAAGTTTGGAGGAGTTAATGAGACAGATAGTGGAGTTGTGTTCTGTTTATTTTAGTTGAACTGATTGAGATTAGTTTAACTAGCTAATCAATTAGTTATGAATGGAGTGAATTAAATATTATTTAATTCATTAATTAGTAACTCATTATTCAACTCAAGAACACATCAGTTCACTACAGTGCATGATCAGTTCGGTGGAGACCAGTGAAAGAGGTAGATGAAAGGGTGGAGTTAGCTATCAGTTGTGACTATACTGTTGCTATTTGCAACACACAGATAGGTGGAGTAAGCCCATGAGGATTGCGCAGTTCAGGCTGGTGGTTTATCTATATAAAGAGGCCATCCCATAGCATTGAAACAAGCAATAGAGGCAAGGCAATTGGCGGTGATTTTTGAACCAGTAACCTGTTCAAAACTGAGCTAGATTGTGGGTAACTGTACGAGAAAGTACTGAGTACTTGTGAGGAGTATTGTACTGAGTTTGTTACTTGATTTCTCCATTATAATATACACATATAGCTGCGGGGTTTTCAGCTATAGGCTTTCCCCATACATACTGAGTTAATGTGTGATTGATTGATGTGCGATTGCTTCTATATTTTTTCCGCATGTGACAATTAATTGTAGATGAGATTATGTGTTATGCATGCAATTCGAAATTGATGTGTAATCGGGTTAATCTCCATTGAATAAGTGATTTATTCAGCTAATTTCTACATGGTATCGGAGCGAGATTAATTGTCTAGATCTATTACGGTGATTGCAAACTTATTTCCTCGGACAGAGTCTGCATGCGGGCCAGGTAGCCTCCGGAATATTCATCCTTCTTTGTAAGGTGAAAGATCTGGTGAATGCCCTTTGCAGTCAATCTCTGATTTGGAAATAATTTGTTTTCAAGTATAGATCGGAAACGATAGAGCTTGGAGTTTGGAATTCGAATTTTGCAGAAGGTTGTTTTCTTGGTGCCAGTGTTGAAAATGTCTTTCAACGGTTTGCGACTCGAATATGCTCTTGAAGGCAGTTCAAATTCTGTTGCATGGAAGGATCGCATGGAGGTAGTATTAGAAGATAATGGTCTAAAGGAGTTCATAGATACGGATGTCCAAAAGCCCATTGATCCTGCTGAAGTCGAAGCTTGGCAAAAGAAGATGGCGAAGTGTCGAAGGATCCTGTTGGAGGGCGTCAAGGATCATATTGTATCCATCCTGCATGGAAAGGCTACTCCATATTTAATTTGGAAAGCTTTGACGGATCTATTCCAGAGTAAGAGCGACCAAAGGAAGCTGGCGCTCAAAGATAAGCTCAGGAACATCAAGATGGAGAAGGGCGACAGTATCGCCAAATACCTCACGAAGTTCACTCAATGCAGAGATGAGCTGGGAAGTGTGGGTGTGACTGTCGAAGACGAGGACATGGTCGACCTGGCTCTCCTTGGTCTTCCGAAGGCTTGGCACTCATATCAAGATAGTTTCAATGGTCGGGAGAAGCTGTCGGGATGGGAGCGCCTTTGGGCGGATCTCATGCAGGAGGAGATAAGGAGGAATACTTGAGATGGATCTTCATCAAAGGGAGCTGATGAAGAAAACTGCACTTTGGTTGCCAAAGCAAAGAAGGGGAAGGGTAAGAAAACCTCTCATTTTGGTGCAAAGGGCAAGAAGCAGGATATGGCGAAAGTGAAGTGTTTTCACTGCCATGATCACGGACATTATGCTACCAATTGTCCAAAGAAGAAGAAGAACAAGCAAGCGGGAAGAATGCAAGGATAAGAAGCTTTGGCTTCACAGAGTTCGAGCTTGAATTTTCAGCGATTGCATCGCGGTTTCAAGTGTGATGGGATCGGTGTGGTTCTTGGACGGCGGTGCGTCATTTCATATGACGGGAGATCGGGAGTTGTTCCTCGGATACGGGAGAACAAAGATTTGGGTGTACACCGCGAGATGGGCGATGATGGTAAAATCTCTGATGCGGCGGGCCAACGGTACCGTATCCTTTCGGAGAATTACGGTAAACCCTTTGTATTAAAGGATGTCATGCATGTACCTGGATTGAAGAAGAACACGATTTCGGTGATGTTGGAGGATAATGGGTATGATGTGGTCTTCGGCGAAGGAAAAGCCTTCTGCGCGGTAAGACTCTTAGACGGAAGACCCGGAAGATAGGGGTTCAAACTCGAACCTTTATCGGTTGCGGAGTGACTACGCGGCTATGGCATGCAAGGCGGGAGAAGTGGTGGCGGGATGATGAGGGCGGGCGGCACGGGAGATTGGGCCACCTTCACCATGGAGCTTTGAAGATTACACGGCCCGATTTCTCTTGGACTTCCTAAAGGCACTCGCACACGATCAGATCGGTGCAAGGGGTGTACTTTAGGGAAGTATGTGAAAGCCACCTTTCACGAAGGATAGTCGCGCTACGACGATCCTTGAGAGAGTTCACACGGACGTGTGTGGTCCTTTCTCGAGTTGCTTCGACGGCAAATCACAAGTATTATGTGATCTTTGTTGATGATTTCTCTCGAAAGTGCGGATCAACAACTCATGCGAAGAAGAACGATACATTCACGAAGTTCGACGAGTTTAAAGCAACGGTCGAGAAGGAGTCGGGGAAGAGAAGGTGATTGCTTTCACAGGGAGTGATAACGGTGGTGAATTCATCTCGGTGAATTGAAGGTTAACGACGCGAAGGGATTCGGAGAGAGCTCATCGCACCCCATAACCCACGGCGAACGGGGTGGGCGGCGGAAGAACGAACGATGGGCGTGGGTGCTGCACGAGCGTGTTGCATGATCGGGGCCTACCCCTTCACTTGTGGGTTGAGGCATGCAATACGGCGGTGTATGTGCGGAGACGTGTCCTCACAAGGTTCTTGGCATGAGTACACTAGAGGAGGCAATGCAAGCGAGGCATTATTTCCCATTTGCGGATTTTTGGTTCTCCTGTCTACATGCATGTGACCGAAGGATGCGAGAAGAAGGCTGGATCAGCGCTGAGGTTGGAATATTTGTCGGTGCAACGTGATACACCTCACCCCAACTATCGAGTGTATGTGCGAGACGATTATGGCCCCATTGTGCGACGGGATATAAAATTTCGGGAGGAGAAAGCCATGCGATGTTCGCTTGAGAGGGAGCTACACTTGCATGCGGATAGTGTTGTTAGTTCCTAAGGAGGAGCTTCGGATGTGGATCAGCCACAAGAGGAGGTTCGGGAGGTGGAAGAAACCACCCATCGGCGCCCGACCATCGGAGGCGCTGCGCACTACGAAGAACGACGGCCCCGGCTCCAAGATGCGAGAGAAGGTTGTAGGACCACCTACGGCACGGCGCGAGACGAGCCGGTCACTTGGGATCGGCCTGGCGGATACATGGCTCTTGTGATTCAATGTGTTGTGACGGAGCCATCCTCTTTTGAGAAGGCGTGGAGGAACCCGCATGGGTTGATGCCATGATCGAAGAATATGATTCGATCATCGAGACGATGCATGGGAGATTGTCCCGAGACCGGTTGGGAAATCGGTGGTGGGTTCGCGATGGATCTACAAGGTGAAGCGGGCGGTGACGGGAGTGTGGAGAAGTACAAGGCGAGATTTGTCGCCGAAGTGGCTTCTCACGGATCGAGGGATTGACTATGAGGAGACTTTTGCACTGTCGCAAGGTACTCTTCCATACGGACGATCCTTGCTCTCTCGGCGCGAGATGGGGTGGCACATTCATCGGATGGATGTGAAGGCTGCGTTCCTCGATGGAGTTATTGAGAAGAAGAGGTGTACATAGAGCAACCGAAAGGTTTGAGATCTTCGAGCGGTGGTCGCATATTAATGCGCGACTCAGGGAAACCTTTGTACGGGCTGACAAGCACCTCGTGTGGCACTCGGATAAACAGCTACTTCTTAGGGCTTGGATTCTCCAAGAGTGAGGCGGATCCAAACTGTGCGAGATAGTGGTGGAGGAAGCTTTTGATCATCGTACTATATGTAGATGATCTAATTTTGACTAGCGACAAGCGGTTGATACTTTCATGCGGGGAGGATCTTGCACGAGAGTTTGAGATGAAGGACTGGGCATCCCTTCATTATTTCCTGAGATTGGAGATTTAGCGGCGCGGTGGAGGGTAGTGTTTGTTTCTCGGGGCAAGTATGCTCGGGAGATTACCGGAGGGTTCAACATGCAAGGCTGCAAACTGTTGGCCTCCTCACTTCTGGTGATTGGAGGAAGGAGGATGCTACTTCGAGCGGAGGTAGTGGATGCCTTTGTCATCGGCCGGTTGGTGGGGTCGCTTATATGTACGGGTCCAATACACGACCCGATATATGCTATGCGGTTAACCAGCTTTCGCAAGCTATGGTTAAGACTACCAAGCTCTTTGGAAGGCGGGCAAGCATGTGTTGCGGCGCCATCGAGGAAGGCACATCGGGATATGGTCTATGGTACGGACGAGGAGGATGGAGTAGAAGCTCGCTTCAACGTGCGGATTGGGCCGGGAGTCCGACGGACCGGAAGAGCACTTGGAGGGTTTGCCGCATTGGGTCGACGGCGTTACTGCCGTACCGGCGGGGAAAGCGGTCCGTGGCACTCGGTTCGGCGGGCGGTACATGGCATTAAGTTTGGGCGCATGCGAGGCTGTGGATGAAGATCCTCGCCGAGTTTGTTGAGGTTGCATTTGGAGCCTACGGTGATCTCTTTGGCGGAAGTAACGAGCTGCATCAAGCTCTCGGATAATCCGATGTTCATGATAGGTCCAAACATATCGACATCGGAGTACCATCATATGGAGATTGTGTTCGGCGGAGAATCTGTGATGCTTTCATATGTTCCCACGGAGGATCGAGGATGCGAGCATCCGGCGAAGGCGCTCACCGGGGAGCAAGTTCAAATTCCACGAGAGCGAGTAGGGGGTTGCGGATAATCCATATCTTGCTGAGAGGGAGTGTTGAAAATGCAGCAAGATGATGGAGCTTAGTGAAATGAAGTCGCCTTCACTAAGTGGGCCCGCAGGCAAATTCTGGCGCAAAGTCTATTTTTAGACTATGTCTATTTTTAGACATATGGAGCATGGTTCGGGGATTCCTGTTTGAGATTCTTGGAGTATGCGACATGTTGGTAAAAATAGATGAGACTCATATTTTAGGTCGAAAGAGGTCGAAGTCTATTTTTAGACTGCCTCTCCTAAAAATAGGGAAGTCAAATATTATTTACCCTTAATAATATTTGGACTCTAAACTTCAGTTTACTCTCTTGGAGCACTTCAGTTTGACTCATGGAGGTGGCTCATGCAAGCGACGGGAGTCACGTGGTTCCTAGGGTTTGATGGCATCTTGCATGGTTGACTTCGGTTGGACTTCGGTGGCGAAGTTTGGAGGAGTTAATGGAGGACGGGGATAGTGGAGTTGTGTTACATTTTAGTTGAACTGATTGAGATTAGTTTAACTAGCTAGCAATTAGTTATGAGTGGAGTGAATTAAAAATATTATTTAATTCACTAGTGGCTAACTCATTAGTCACCCCAAGAACACATCGGTTCACTACGATTGCATGATCGGTTCGGTGGAGACAGTGGAAGAGGTAGATGAAAGGGTGAGTATAGCTATCGGTTGGAGGATCAGTTTTGCATGGGATTTGCATTACACTTGGAGGAATTGTCCATGACAATTGCGCAGTCAAGCCAAGGGGATTCGAACCTTGGATCTCTACATATACAGGCCATGATTGCGCAATAGAGGCAAGGCAATTGGCGGTGAGTTTTGAACCAGTAACTTGTTCAAAACTGAGTTAGATTGTGTGTGACTTTACGAGAAAGTACTGAGTACTTGTGAGGAGTATTGTACTTGTTTTTTTACATGATTTCTCCATTATAATATACACAATAGCTGCGGGGTTTTCAGCTATAGGCTTTCCCCATACATACTGAGTTAATGTGTGATTGATTTGATGTGCGATCGCTTCTATTATTTCCGCATGTGACAATTAATTGTAGATGAGATTATGTGTTATGCATGCAATTCGAAATTGATGTGTAATCGGGTTGATCTCCATTGAATAAGTGATTTATTCAGCTAATTTCTACAATTTGCGATATCATAAATCGCAAATTCAAAGATTATTGCAGGTCAAAATATATCGCAAATCACAATCGAGAGTCTGGGATCAGGACGGGTAATAAGAATGAAACAATGCGAAGTGTGATGTGCAGTGAGAGGAGAGGTGACATGGCATGACAGAGGTGGGGCCACCTGAAAATCCCAATCAGGAACTTTTTGTGAAGGAGTGTAATGGTAACACGTATGGATTTTTGCGATATGCGATCGATGATTGAAGAAGGGGCTCACACCAACGTTAAAATCAAAGGTGATATTACATATACCATATGTGAAATATGATATATATAACAGTCGCGGGATACAACCAATGGGTTCTGGATCATAACACTTGGAAAAAAACTCTTTCATATTTTGAATGTGGGGTGTCTGCTCGACCTGTGCTTGAATTTCTTAGCCTTCACTTTAACCATTCATGCCTCATCCCTATGATTTGATTATAGGGGTCACTTCTCCACCTTATGTGCGGTCACAGGCCAACATTGGCTCCATCTGGGGACAACGTGTTGTTCTCAGTGCGTTGAGAATCTGCAGACCTGAATGCCCATGCTTTATTGGGCGCATGGAGTCGAAAATGCATACTGTAAACTTGAACTGAAACTACAACTGAGATGTGCACTGCAAACTATCAAAACGGAAATCACTGCTGCACCCTGAAAATCTTGAATGCTGAAATCTGAACCATGCTGAAACTGAAATCTGAAACACACTTGAACTGAAAACTGCAAAGCAATCTAAAACTAAAACTAGAAAGATTCTCATAGCAATGCGCTTATTTTCACACCTACATACCCTAATCTACTGGAATTACTGCTATTCTAAATGATACAATAATGCCAGTGTAACCAGGCATGAAACTGCTCTAATAACTTTGTTCTTTCGTTGTTTTTCATCAAACTCAGGAACAAACTTGTTAATGGTATTTGATATAAATTCCCAACCCGATCTTCATTGCAAGGAGCTTGGTAAACTTGAACAACAACAAAAATGTTGAAAAGGTATGGTGCCTTCATGATGAATAATTTCTCAATATAGATAGCCACTGGATCAAGATACACTTGACCTATTTCTGAATATGCTAACCCAATCGATCCAAACTCATAACTTGGTACTGTACATGTGGTCTCCATGTCTTAAAACAACTCGGAACATATTTGCATTTTTTCTGATGAATTTTGTGTCTATACTTCTACTAAACCAGAAAATAGGGCAGATTGTCCGATCATATCCATATCATAGAAACTTCTAAAATTACTATGTGTACATGAAAAATGACTTTGAAAACTCCAACCATCCAACGTATCAGCTATTGGGTCATGAATTTCTTTAGATTAATGTAGCGTTAGTTCCACTGAAAGCTCATGATTTCTCCTGTGATTATCAACCAAAATGTGACTAAGATTCCCTTTCAAAATCTGAGATGAATTAAAGCATAAAGGTAGAGAATCAAACTGGATCAATTCTTCCTCTATTTTAAACTTTGCCTCTATGTTCAATAGGTTCACTTCCACATCAACTGCAATATTTTTCATTTCTTCAAGGGTTGAAATGTCCCTTTCTCTTACTTGGAATGCCATCTCTGGATTAAAGGCATCTAGGTAGTGCAAGAGAGCTATTCCTGGGGGTGGCCTTATATCAACAGGCGTTGAATGATACACCTTATTGAACCTGGCTGAAAAATACTGCACTGTCTCCCCTGGGTGTATTTTTAAATGTTCATACTCTTCTATGATAAGCACGACATTACCAGTGATTACCCATCAACCTAGGAAAAATTGCATGAATTTATGAAAATTTCTCGTGCTAGCAGTTGGAAGATTCTCAAACCAATTTTAACTTTTACCTTGCCATGGTAGGACAAAAATCCTGATACATACATCATCTTCTTCCTTTGGTGATGACTGCAATACACCGAATAAAGGATCATGGTAAACATGCAACATAAGATCTTCTAGAAGATTTGTAACAGGAAAACAAACCTTATTCCAAACTGCTGCTTTGCTTGTGTGTTGAAACTGTTTTTCTTTAAACAACAAGGGAACCAATTGTTTTTCCTCATTATCCACGGTAGTCAAGTGATCTGAGTGTTCTTTATCATTCTCTTTTTCACACATAAGCTTGCAAGTGAGCTGAAAACTCTCGTTAATTTCGGGTGAAGGAACATGATTTGTAACAATCTATTGTACTACTTCATTAACATCCAAGAAATAAATTAATGATTGAGAACTCTTATGATTTTCTTCGAGGGCTGTAAATTGAGATAAGATGCAACCTGAAAGAGAATTTGAGAGATGGTCTTCATCATGCAAATCTGATTGGTCTTTAATCTCTGAAGGAAACACTGCTTGCTAAATATATTCTTGTGGATCTAGACAATTAAGCTTGGTTGCCTTTGTTTCTGGATCGCCAGACTATTGTTGATTTTTAGTGTTGTCCTCCAGGAAACCCTCCAGCTCTTCCCCTTCTTCATGGAGGGTAATCTCACCTCCCTCTTCTTCAGAATAGGCTAGGAACTAGTTTTCTACATGCGGTCAAAAAACCACTATGGGTCATTCTTCTTGGAGAATGAGGCTGTCAGGCAGAGGGCTTACAACATGGGGCTGCATAAATCAGGACACCTAAGCTTTGTATGAATGTTGTTTTAGGAGCTCAACCAGGGGAACCAGGATCTTGACTTTCTCTAATTCTTTCTGGAGGTTAAAGGCTATGGGCACTTTTTCTGTAATAGCTTCTTTGGACTATTCTTTAGGATGGTCGGGCAGGTTCAAAGTTATAGATGGGGAATTCTCATTTTTGGGAGGATCAACTTCTTGCTTTGTGGAAGTGGATGCAGTGGCCTTATGATGGGCTGACTCTTCTAATGTTTTATTCCCTTTACTAGCAGGACTAAGAGGGGTTTATTCTCTTGATATTTAATCTTCATTTTGTTCTTACATTCAGGTTCTCTTCCTGGAGGACCCAAGGTCATACTTCTTGTGGAGTTGAGCCTGCATGAAATCCGCAAACTCTCTGCAGTAATGAGGTCAATATCTTGATTTTCTGGAGGGACTTCCTTCTCTTCTTTCTCCCATTGCAGGATGAGTTCACCTTCCTCATATCAGAGTAAGCGAATAATTGATTCTCTTGACTATCTGTGACTTCCTCATCTTGTCCCTCCACTTCTCTCTCCAAGTATAGAGGAGGTTGAATGTGGTCTTTTTGTTCCTTCCTATCCCACTGCAACAACTGTAGAGGGGGCTTCCGATACTGAGGATCCTCAGTAAGGAATCATTTGGTTGGGATGAAGAGGGGAATTTTTGGCCTCCAATTCAAGCTTAATCAAATTATTAGAAATGTTATTGATTAAATTATTCATTTCTTAAATTTTATACTCTTGTGATTCCCTCTCCTAATTTGAAGTAGAAGCCTCTTCCCTGTACTTTCTTCTAGCTTCATGTTCTGTCTTCCCCTTAAATTTACCAGTAGAAGAAAAGTTTTCTTCTACCTCCAATGCATCAGTCTGGATCTTATCCAAAGATGTGGATTTTATTTCTCTTAGGGTGAACCCAAACTTTGGTTCGAAAGCTCCTACAAATAATACCTTAGCAACTGCTTGGGGAGGCTTTATTTCAACATGAAGATTATTATCAAGCTTATTGAACCTCTTTATGAATTCTGTTACATCCTCATTGTGTCTTTTATTTAGAGCATTGAACTCGGTGAGAACGTATCCATGGTCCTTCTTTTCTCCCCATTTAAATGTGAAGAAATTCTCCATTTCTTCCCAAGTGTGGACTGTGTTATCGGCTAGAGACTTGAACCACTTCCGAGCTTCTCCATCCAAGGATTGGATGAAAATCCTTAACACCATATATAAGTGTTTTACATTCACATTTTCAGCAAAAGCACAAAATTTTTCAATGTGTCTCTGCACCGATGTATTATCTTCCCCAGTGAACCGAGGCAGGAGATTTATATAACCTTGTGGCATTTCATTCAGTTACTGAGGTAGCACCGATGTAGCATACATGTTGAGGAGGAAACCAGGTACATCCATGTGATTTAGAGGTGGGGGTAGATGGTGGATTTGAATCTAGTTTGAGGCCTAGTGAAATCCATGATTACTTCTGATTAGGACTATTTTACAGTGGAGTCACCAAGGTGAGTAATACGCCCAACCCAACCTACTCACCTATCTGAACGGTGGAATTTATATCGTCTCCCGGGGAAAATATTTCTTCATTCGTATCCCTAGAAATGGTGCCAAAAATATGTTGTTGCTCCTAGAGACAACCTTGAATTGCAAAACACCAGTGCCTAGGACATCTTGAAACCAAAGGTTAGATGTAGACAATTTAAAGGGTGCCTCTTACAAAATATGGATTAAGAGGATAATTATTTTGGTGGTTCAGGAATGATGAAGGCTTTGGACTTTGATTCATGTGAATTACCCTATGCTGTGAGAGGGCTCAGGAGGTTGTATGGCTCTATGGGTTTTCAAATGGGCCAAGTATGAAAAAATGAGTAGAGGCTTTCAAAATATGTAGAGGTGATGAGAAGGAACAGAAGAGGAACCCGCGAGAGACAGGCTTAAAAGTCTTAAGAATTTTTCTCTCGTGAACTCAGAGGAAGCGGATGTAAATGGAATGTGACCAAAAATAGAGATTCGTGGAGTGAAACTTAAGGGGGCACAACAAGTTTAACACATGAGCGTTATTCATAGACGAATTCATGAATAAAAATCCATACCACCAACAGCTACATTACACGAATACACTGACTAAAGGATCATGGTAAACATGCAACATAAGATATTCTAGAATATTTGTAACAGGAAAACAAACCTTATTCCAAACTGTTGCTTTGCTTGTGTCTTGAAACTTATTTTATTCAAAAAACAAGGGAACCAATTGTTTTTCCTCATTATCCATGGTAGTAAAGTGATCTGAGTGTTCTTTATCATTCTCTTTGTCACACAGAAGCTTGCAAGTGAGCCGCAAACTCTTATTAATTTCGGGTGAAGGAACATTATTTGTAACAATCTGTTGTACTAATTCATTAACATCCAAGAAATAAATTAATTATTGAGAACTCTTATGATTTTCTTCAAGGGCTGTAAATTGAGATAGGGTGCAACCTGAAAGAGAATTTGAGAGATGGTATTCATCATGCAAATCTGATTGGTCTTTAATCTCTGAAGGAAACACTGCTTGCTGAAGATATTATTGTGGATCTAGAAAATTAAGCTCTGTTGCCTTTGTCTCTAAATCTCCAGACTATTGTTGACTTTTAGTGTTGTCCTCTCGGAAACACTCCAGCTCTTCCCCTTCTTCATGGAGGGTAATCTCACCTCCCTCTTCTGCAGAATAGGCTAGGAACTAGTTTTCTACATTTGGTCCAAAAACCACCATGGGACGTTCTTCTTGGAGAATGAGGATATCAGGCAGAGGGATTACACCATGAGGCTGCATAAATTGGGACACCTGAGTTTTGTATGAAGGTTTTTTCAGGAGCTCAATTAGGGGAACCAGGATCTTGACTTTCTCTAATTCTTTCTGGAGGTTAAAGGCTATGGGATCTTTTCCTGTAATAACTTCTTTGGGCTATTCTTTAGGATGGTCGGGCAATTTCAAAGTTATATATGGGGAATTCTCATTTTTGGGAGGATCAACTTCTTGCTTTGTGGAAGTGGATGCAGTGGCCTTATGATGGGTTGACTCTTCTAATGTCTTATTCCCTTCACTAGCAGGACTAAGAGGGGTTTATTCTCTTGATATTGACTATTCATTTTGTTCTTACACTCGGGTTGTCTTCCTGGAGGACCCGAGGTCATACTTCTTGTGGAGTTGAGCCTACATGAAATCCGAAAACTCTCTGCAGTAATGAGGTCAATATCTTGATTTTCTAGAGGGACTTCCTTCTCTTCTTTCTCCCCTTGCAGGATGAGTTCAACTTCCTTATATCAGAGTAAGCGAGTAATTGATTCTCTTAACTATCTGTGACTTCCTCAGCTTGTCCCTCCACTTCTCCCTCCAAGTATAGAGGAGGTTGAATGTGGTCTTGTTGTTCCTTCCTATCCCGCTGCAAAAACTGTAGAGGGGGCTTCCGATACTGAGGATCCTCGGTTATGAATCATTTGGTTGGGATGAGGAGGGGAATTTTTGGCCTCCAATTCAAGTTTAATCAGCTTAATGGAAAGGTTATTGATTAAGTTATTCATTTCTTAAATTATATACTCTTGTGATTCCCTCTCCTAATTTTAAGTAGAATCCTCTTCCTTGTTCTTTCTTCTAGCTTCATGTTCTGTCTTCCCCTTAAATTTACCAGTAGAAGAAAAGTTTGCTTCTACCTCCAATGCATCAGTCTGGATCTGATCCAAAGATGTGGATTTTATTTCTCTTAGGGTGAACCCAAACTTTTGTTCGAAAGATCCTAAAAAGACTACCTTAGCAGCTGCTTGGGGAGGCTTTATTTCAACATGAAGATTATTATCGAGCTTATTGAACCTCCTTATGAATTATGTTACATCCTCATTGTGTCTCTTATTTATAGCATTAAACTCGGTGAGAAAGTATCCATGGTCCCTCTTTTCTCCCCATTTCAATGTGAAGAAATTCTCCATTTCTTCCCAAGTGTGGATTGTGTTATCAGCTAGAGACTTGAACCACTTCCGAGCTTCTCCATCCAAGGATCGGACGAAAATCCTTAACACCATATCTAAGTGTTCTACATTCACATTCTCAGCAAAAGCACAGAATTTTTCAATATGTCTCTGCGCTGATGTATTATCTTCCCCAGTGAACCGAGGCAGGAGATTTAGATAATCTTGTGGCATTTCATTCAGTTACTGAGGTAGCTCCGATGTAGCATACATGTTGAGGAGGAAACCAGGTACATCCATGTGATTTAGAGGTGGGGTAGATGATGGATCTAAATCTAGTTTGAGGCCTGATGAAATCCACGATTACTTCTGATTAGGACTATTTTATAGTGGAGTCACCAAGGTGAGGAATACACACCTCCCAACCCAACCTGCTCACCTGTCTGAAGGGTGGAATTTATGTCGTCTCCCAGGGAAAATACTTCTTCATTCGTATCCCTGGAAATGGCGCCAAAAATATGTTGTTTCTCCTAGAGACAACCTTGAGTTGCAAAAGACCAGTGCCTAGGACATCTTGAAACCAAAGGTTAGATGTAGAAAAATTTAAGGGTGCCTCTTACGGAATATGGATTAAGAGGATAATGATTGTGGTGGTTCAGGAATGATGAATAATTTGGACTTTGATTCATGTGAATTACCCTATGCTATGAGAGGGATCGGGAGGCTGTATGGCTTTATGGATTTTCAAATGGGCCAAGTATGAAACAATGAGCAGAGACTTTCAAAATATGTAGAGGTGATGAGAAGGAACGAAGGAGGAACCCGCGAGAGACAGGCTTAAAAGTCTTAAGAATCTGTCTCCCGTGAACTCAGAGGAAGCGGATGTAAATGGAATGTGACCAACAATAGAGATTCGTGGAGTGTGAATTAAGGGGGCACAACAAGTTTAACACATGAGCGTTATTCATACACGAATTCATGAATAAAAATGCATACCACCAACAACTACATTACATGAATACACTGACTAAAGGATCATGGTAATCTTGCAACATAAGATCTTCTAGAAGATTTGTAACAGAAAAACAAACCTTATTCCAAACTGCTGCTTTGCTTGTGTGTTGAAATTGTTTTTCTTCAAACAGCAAAGGAACCAATTGTTTTTCCTCATTATCCATGGTATTCAAGTGATCTGAGTGTTCTTTATCATTCTCTTTGTCACACAAAATCTTGTAAGGGAGATGCAAACTCTCGTTAATTTCGGGTGAAGGAACATGATTTGTAACAATATGTTGTACTACTTCATTAACATCCAAGAAACAAATTAATGATTGAGAACTCTTATGAATTTCTTCAAGGGCTGTAAATTGAGATAAGGTGCAACCTGAAAGAGAATTAGAGAGATGGTATTCATCATGAAAATATGATTGGTCTTTAATCTCTGAAGGAAACACTGCTTGCTGAAGATATTCTTGTGGATCTAGACAATTAAGCTTTGTTGCCTTTGTTTCCAGATTGCCAGACTGTTGTTGATTTTTAGTGCTATCCTCTGGGAAACACTCCAACTCTTCCCCTTCTTCATGGACGGTAATCCCACCTCCCTCTTCTTCAGAATAGGCTAGGAACTTGTTTTCTACATGCGGTCCAAAAACCACCATGGGTCTTTCTTCTTGGAGATTGAGGCTGTCAGGTAGAGGGCTTACACCATGGGGCTGCATAAATCCGGACACCTGAGCTTTGTATGAAGGCTGTTTCAGGAGCTCAATCAGGGGAACCAGGATCTTGACTTTCTCTCATTCTTTCTGGAGGTTAAAGGCTATGGGTGATTTTTCTATAATAACTTCTTTGGACTGTTCTTTTGGATGGTCAGGCAGGTTAAATGTTATAGATAGGGAATTCTCATTTTTGGGAGGATCAGCTTCTTGCTTTGTGGAAGTGGATGCAGTGGCCTTATGATGGGCTGAATCTTCTAATGGCTCATTCCCTTTACTAGTAGGACTAGGTGGGGTTTCTTCTCTTGATATTGACTCTTCATTTTGTTCTTGCACTCGGGTTCTCTTCCTGGAGGACCTGAGGTCATACTTCTTGTGGAGTTGAGCCTGCATGAAATCCGCAAAATCTCTGCAATAATTGTCAATATCTTGATTTTTTGGAGGGACTTCCTTCTCTTATTGCTCCCCTTGCAGGATGATTTCACCTTCCTCATCATCAGAGTAAGCGATCAATTTATTCTCTTGGCTGTCTGTGACTTCCTCAGCCTGTCCCTCCAAGTATAGAGGAGGTTGAATGTGGTCTTGTTATTCCTTCCTATCCCGCTGCAACAACTACAAAGGGGGCTTCCGATACTGAGGATTAAAACCCTCGGTTAGGAATCATTTGGTTGGGATGAGGAGAGGAATTTTTGGCCTCCAATTCAAGCTTAATCATCTTATTGGAAAGGTTATTGATTAAATTATTCATTTCTTCAATTCTATACTCTTGTGATTCCCTCTCCTAATTTTAAGTCGAAGCCTCTTCCCTGTTCTTTCTCCTGGCTTCATGTTCTATCTTCCCCTTAAATTTACCAATATAAGCAAAGTTTTCTTCTACCTCCAATGCATCAGTCTAGATCTGATCCAGAGATGTGGATTTTATTTCTCTTAGGGTGAACCCGAACTCTGGTTCGAAAGCTTCTACGAATACTACCTTAACAACTACTTGGGGAGGATTTATTTCAACAGGAAGATTATTATCGAGCTTTTTGAACCTTTTTATGAATTCCATTACATCCTCATTGTGTCTCTTATTTAGAGCATTTAACTTGGTGAGAACGTATCCATGGTCCCTTTTTTCTGCCCATTTCAATGTGAATAAATTATCCATTTATCCCAAGTCTGGACTGTGTTATCGGCTAGAGACTTGAACCACTTCTGAGCTTCTCCATCCAAGGATTGGATGAAAATCCTTAACACCACATCTAATTTTTCTAAATTCACCTTCTCAGCAAAAGCGTAGAATTTTTCAATATGTCTCTGCGCCGAAGTATTATCTTCCCACGTGAACCGAGGCAGGAGCTTTAGATAATCTTGTGGAATTTCATTCAGTTACTGAAGTAGCACCGATGGAGCATACCTGTTGAGGAGGAAACAAGGTACATCCATGTGATTTAGAGGTTGGGTTAGATGGTGGATCTAAATCTTGTGTGAGGCCTGGTGAAATACATGATTACTTCTGATTAGGACTATTTTATAGTGGAGTCACCAAGGTGGGGAATACGCAACTCCAAAGCCTTCCTGCTCACCTGTCTAAAGGTTAGAATTTATGTCGTCTCCCAGGGAAAATATTTCTTCATTTGTATCCCCAGAAATGGCGCCAAAAAGATGTTGTTACTCCTAGAGACAGCCTTGAGTTACAAAAGACCAATGCCTAGGACCTCTTGAAATCAAAGGTTAGATGTAGACAATTTTAAGGGTGCCTCTGACAGAATATGATTAAGAGGATAATGATTGTGGTGGTTCAGGAATGATGAAGACTTTAGACTTTGATTCATGTGAATTACCCTATGCTGTGAGAGGGATCAGGAGGCTTTATGGCTCGGTGGATTTTCAAATGGGCCAAGTATGAAACAATGAGGAGAGGCTATCAAAATATGTAGAGGTGATGAGAAGGAACGGAGGAGGAACCTGCGAGAGACAGGCTTAAAAGTCTTAAGAATATGTCTCACTTGAACCCAGAGGAAGCGGATGTAAATGGAATGTGACCAACAATAGAGATTCGTGGAGTGAAAATTAAGGGGACACAACAATTTTAACACATGAGCGTTATTCACACATGAATTCATGAAGAAAAATGCATACCACCAGCAGCTACATTACACGAATCATCAAAGCAGCAAAACATGGAAATATGATTATACATAAACAAGAGATTACTGATAAACAAGAGAATACAGATACATACTACTCATTGATCCATTTGGAATCCAAATAAACAACGTTGTTTATCATATTATGTTAAAAAAAACTCTCCCAAATATGTGTCTCAGAGCATAAAGAGCACAGTCATACAGAACTACAACAAAAATTCTCCAAAATTTAGAACCTTTCTAATTTCATCTTTGAACTCTCTACATATAGAGATCTCATTGAGGTTTACGATCGAATAAACTTTCATGATCGACCCACACATGTGGAAATAAAAATATCATAACCAAATCGCAGAGCGTGCATCAATAAATCACTCCCATAATCATAAAATCAAAATAGAATCAGGTGAAATCGAGATTTCAATAGCAAAACATCATAATCAAACTGTAAAAGAAACAACATAGCTGGCCACGGTGGCCAAATCCTAGAATCTTCAAATGGGGCAACGAGGAGTAGTCGTGAATAGGTGGGTAGTCTGGCTTCCATCACATGATTCCACCTATCGTCGAAAGCCTCCACTCCCTTATTCTCATGATTTCCATTAACTGTTACAAAATGGCCAATCGTGCTGCACGTGCTTAGCTCTTTAGCGAGGAGTTCTTGCAGAAACTGAATATACCATACCTTCGTTTGTCCCGCCAAAATCCCATGTTGTGTTTGAATTATAAAACAGGGACCGGGTTTCAGAGGGGGCCCGAAGTAGATCATGAACCATCGGATGTGTGATAGGGAGCGGAGATGAGGAGAAGATGGCGGTAACAACCCCTTTTCCTTTATAATGGCAGAGCTAAAAGTGGGGCCTGCGGCACTAACACACAGCAGGATGGTTAACACTGAAAATATCGGGACAAAGGTCGTGGAAGGGATTTGATGACGTGGCAAGGAGGTGGGGCCGCTCGCAAATCGCAATTGGGGATTTAGGAGTTTGTTATTATGAGAAACGAGGGTAAAGGTTGTGATTTGCGATTTGCGATATCGCAAATCGCAAAGTTAAAGATTATCACAGGTCAAACTATATCGCAAATCACAATCGGGAGTCGGGGATTAGGACAGGTAAAAAGAATGAAACAATTAAAAGTGCGATGTGTGATGAGTGGAAGGTGACGTGGCATGATGGAGGTGGGGCCACCCAAAAATCGCAATCGAGATTTTTTGTTATGAGAAACGGTGGGTAAAGGTTGCGATTTGTGAAGTGCAATGTGCGATGAGAGGAGAGGTGACATGGCATGACGAAGGTGGGGCCACCCGCAAATCGCAGTCGAGATTTTTGTTATTATGAGAAACAGAGGTAAAAGTTGTGATTTTTGACCCAGGTCATAATAAAGTTGTTATTATGAGAAACAGAGGTAAAAGGGGCCACCCGAAAAGGTAAATATTATCACAGGTCAATCTATATCGCAAATTTCAATCAGTAGTCGGGGATCAGGACGAGTAACAAGAATGAAAAAATGCGAAGTGCGATGTGCAATGAGAGGAGAGGTGAGGTGGCATTACAGAGGTGGGGCCGCCCGCAAATCACAATTAGGAGCTTTTTGTGAAGGAGTGTAATGGTAACATGTATGGATTTTTGTGATATGCGATCGAAGATTGAAGAAGGGGCTCACACCAACATTAAAAATGGAGGTGATATTATAGATACCATATGTGAAATATTATATATATAATGGTTTGTGTGATACGGCCAATGGGTTCTAGATCATAACACTTGGACAATAGCTCTTTCCTCTTTTGACTGCGGGGTGTCCGCCTGACTTGTGCTTGAATTTCTTGGCCTTCACTTTAGCCATTCACGCATCATCCCTGTGATTTTCTTATAGGGGTCACTTCTCCACCTTGTGTGCAATCACAGGCCAACACACAGAACCAGTGCATGAGGGGGATGATGTTGACCATATCTATAAGCTGACTACGAGGGATGAAGATTGGATTAACCCAATCACAAATGGCATGTTAAACTCGGAGAAGGATAGCTCCTATTTTTCCAATTCCGATGGCAAAATGGAGAATTGGAAGAACCAGTTACACGATGTTTCCATGTTGCGCTGCCTCAATATCACAAAGGAATTCCAGTGCATCTCCTCTAAGGTAAGAGAACTACCCTACTTTGATGATTCTGGTAGTGTAAAATAATTTTTGGAAGAATTGAAAAAAGCTGTCCCAGAGGAACGAAGGTTCTGGGTGCTTGATTTGGCTATGCGCGCAACTCTTGCATGGTGGTGGGAAACGCACAAGGGAACTTTTTAGGACTGGGAGGAATGTAGACAAATGATGATGCTATGTGGATGGAGGTATGGGATGAAAAGACATGGAATGAATGGGTTCATAGGTTTTTCCACTCATTGGGACCAGTCCCTACCACCTAGTACTTAGAAGTTGAGTTATACCTAAGCAACCTTTGGCTCTGTGGGTTGCTCGGACAAATTGGATGAGGCTCTGCAGGACATAGATGCTCTGGTATTTGATGAATTTCGGCCCCACCAGGAGTGCGTTGTGCTAGCTTGGAATGTACAGATGCAAGACATAATCAATTGCAAAAATATGTCGATTGAGGATAACAAATATGACCCAAGGAATGTTAATATCCCTGAATCGGAAGGAGAGCGCACAGTTGCAGGACTGACATTAAGGACAGTGAACATGACTAAACCTATAAATTCAAGGTAGTCAACATTGGGATGGAGGAGTAGCCTAGGTTAGCCAATATTTGGGACTACTGGGATGATGATATAGTAGGAAATATTGTTGAACTGCTGACAGAATATCAAGATATGTTTCTTACAAAGTTTTCCAAGCTGAAGGGCATTGTGGGAGACCCAGGAGTCATGAAGATCAAATTAAAACCTAATGCATGCCCCTTCAAGTAGTGCCCTTATCGATTGAACCCCAAATATAAGCAAAAGGTAAAAGAGGAGCTAGAAAAGATGGTGGCTGCAAGTATCATTGAACCGGTCGAGCAGTCGGATTGGGTAAGCCCAATGGTGGTTCAGGAGAAAAATACCAAGGGAGAAATCAGGATTTGTGTAGATCTACGCAAGTTGAATGATGCCTGTGTGCATGACCCCTTCCCCACTCCGTTCTCCTATGAAATCCTAGATAGTGTGGGTGGGAAATAAGCTTATTCATTCACGTATGGATTCTCAGGGTATCATCAAATCCGCATCGCGCCATAATACCGCAGTAAGACCACCTTTGCCACTAAATAGGGTTCTTTTCAATATACTGTCATAACATTCGGGTTAAAGAACACGCCTGCAATATTCTCATGTGTGGTCATGGACGTATTCAAGGAATTCATGCATAAATTCCTGGAAGTATACTTTGATGACTGGACAATATTTGTATTGGTAAAGAAACATGTGTCGAATCTACGCATGATGCTTGACACCTGTCGAAAGCACCATATTTCTCTCAACCTGAAGAAATGCATATTATATGTACCTTTTGGGATTTTGTTGGGGCATATAGTATTTCAACAAGGATTGATGGTAGACCCAACCAAGATCGTGGTTATCATCAACTTGGAAGTTCTTACCACTAAGAAACAGCTGCACTCCATCCTAGGACATACCGGTTATTACAATAATTTTATCAAGGGGGTATGCTCTGATCACTGCGCTGATGGAGAAGTTGCTAAAGAAGGATGTAGAATTTTTTGCGATGATGAATTTCAGAAGAGCTTTGAGCTGCTAAAGGAGAAAATGGTCATTGCACCCATTTTGATATTCCCATACTGGTCTAAGTTTTTCCATGTGCATGTGGATGCATTGGGTATAGCACTTGGAGTTGTTTTAGCATAGGCAGGAGAAGGCGACATTGATCACCTAGTAGCTTTTTCTAGTTGGAAGCTTTCAGGCACAGAGCGCAACTACTCAAATACAGGAAGGGAAGGATTGGCCATGGTATATGCGCTGCAAAAGTATAAACAATACTTGTTGGGAGGGCATTACAAAATGTCCACTGATCATTCTACTTTGAAATACCTAGTTAATAAGCCTGTTTTGGGAGGGGGAGATCTGCCGATGGTTGTTGCTTTTCTAGGAGTATGATTTTGAGATCATCATGAAGCCAGGAAAACTGAATTTTGGGCCTGATAATCTATCAGGAATTGAGAATGGGGAAGAACCAACCAGTTTGGAGGAAGGGTTACCGGATGCACAACTCTTTGCTATCAAGGTGTTTGATGAGCACTTTGCTGACATTATTCATTTTTTTACTATGGGAACAACGCCTGCAGAATATTCAGTCCATCAAAAGAAGGAGTTGGTTGCACGCGCAACTAATTTCACCCTAATTATAGGTCAGTTGTATAAATTAGGAGTTGATGAAGTATTAAGGAGATACGTGTTGGAACATGAAAGACAAGATATATTGGTTGAAGGTCACGAAGGAGTGGCAGGTGGTCACTACATTGGGAAAGCCATTGTGCAGAAGTTGTTGCGTGCTGGGTTATGGTGGCCCACACTGCATAGTGATGCACAGGCATACTGTCAGGCCTGTCATGCATGTCAACGGACTGGGAAGCCTTCGCATAGAGATGAAATTCCCCTGCAACCACAGATGGCCTTGCAGGAATTTGAAAAATGGGCTATATATTTTGTGGGACCAATCAACCCTCCTGGAAATATGACTTGAGCATGGTATATCATTACCGCAACTAATTATGTGACTAGGTGGGAAGAGGTGAAGGTGATTAGGGACTGTACTGCAGATACTCCTGTACACTTCATCTTTGAACACATCTTGACCAGGTTTGGGTGCCCGAATATTTTGATGAGTGATAGAGGTACGCATTTTTTCAACGATATGATTGAAGCCTTAACAAAGGAGTTCCATATCCATCACATGAAGAGTACCCCTTATCACCCACAAGAAAATGGCGCAGTAGAAGCGTTCAACAAGATTCTAGATCACACACTCACAAAAATATGTAATGCCAATTAGAATGACTAGGATGTGCGCATACCTTCGGTGTTATGGGCTTACAGAACTACATGCAAGAAGTTGATAGGGAAAACACATTTCCGGATGGTATATGGGACGAAAGTCTTCATGCCAATGGAATATATTGTACCAAGCTTGCACATTGCAACTTTCACTAACATGATTGATCCTGACATTATGGAGGAATGCTCGGCGCGGCTCGTTGCATTGGAAGAAGACCAATTCATTGTTGATTTCCACCAGCAAGTGCAGAAGGCACGTGAAAAAGCTTGGCATGACAAGCACATCAGGCAAAAGGTGTTCAAAGAGGAATATTTGGTGTTTATATATGACAGCCAGTTTGCGCGCCACCCGGGGAAGTTCATAAAGCACTAGTTGGGGCCATATGTCGTAAAGGAGGTCACGAATGGCGGTGTGGTACACTTGGCCACACTGCGTGGAGAATACCTTCCTAGATACGTCAATGGAAGCTGCCTGAAGCCATATAGAGACAATCCAGTGCCGACGAAATGAATATATGATCAGAGCATCACAATCAAGGGTCTGCGTGCAGCAGAGAGGAAGGGCGCAACTAGGTGCGACACAAGCGCAAAAGTGACGCACAAGTCAGGAAACTAGCCATTGGAACAATGCAGCTGAGTAAAAAACTGAAATTACCGTTGATTGGAGCAGAATTTTTGCAATTAATAAGGCGATCTTGGAGGATTTTTTACTGTTTCCTTGAAGGTAAGTGGAAATTAATACTAATCCGAGTGTTTTGACCATGGGTAACCTATAAAAATACTGGCGCGGGTCTCAATTGGCTCTCTTGTTATTTGAATATTTTGGTGCCCTAAGATCACCTGTAATCTTTGTCATCTTGATATTTGTGAGTTCTATATGTATGTTCGTGAATCCCCTTCCAACATTATTAACCCTGAGTTCGTATTTTGCGCAAGAATGATGACCACCAACCCTGCAGAGGAACGTTCAGTGCCCCTCACTGTTTCCATGGAGGAAGGTTTAGGTGAGGTCAAGGAAGTACTCCCGGGTGTGGAAGAAGTCGAATCCACTCCGGGGAAAGAGAAATTCAAGGGAAAATTTTTGAAGTGGGCTACCTCTAAACCACCCACCTCCCTATGGAATGTTTCGTCTTCTAGACAAGCTTCCAAGGGGCGCTCCCCCATTAGTGATCCGACCAAGTGGCCAATGACTCTTAGGCAAGAAGCAATGCTCATAGAACAAATTTCTTGGCAGCCGCCCCATGTGAAATTGTGAAATCCTTCGGTGCGTAAGCCACAGAACATTGATACGGTGCGGTAATAACTGAAAATTCCATTGTGTCCTCAGCATGTCCCTCTGGTCGGCAAAATGTACGGAAAGCTCCCTCAAGTGAAGTTTTATGATTATGATCTCACCAATGAAGCAAAATTTTTGGAGCTTGCCCCAGAAAATTACTTGGAACAAGTGATGTACGATGATGTATCGAAGGTGGATTTGATGCCTTGGGTGAGCGACCTGCACAACGTGGGAATCCTCAATCTGCTGAGGATCCCTTATTTCGAGCCATACCTCGTCACAGGAATTTGCATGCGCCAATTGTTGGCCTTGGTCTATGACGACTCATTGTGGATTCAGGGGAGAATCCCTATAGATGTTGTGCTGACCCCAGCTGATGTAGAATTTCCTGAAATTGAGCTAGGCGTATGTGAGGGGGCACGCTACATAAAATTATGGGACTCATAAAATGCCAAGCGAGTCGAAGAAAAAAAAAATTTCTAGGTTCTTTTTTAAGGCCTACTAGCACAAGTTATTCATTCTAGACCACGACTCTCGTTGGCCATATATGAGGAGTGTAAAATCATTGCAGAATTTCAAGTGACTATGCACAACATCATGATCAAGGTGCACAAGGACTCCAATTGGTATGTCTTTCCCTACATGGTCATGGAGGTGGAAGTTGACCATGTCGTCGCAAAATGGCCAAAGAAGTGGAAAATTGGGCTTGGCTTCACAAATACCGTTACGTTGTCCACATACGGGAAAGAAACAACTCCAAAAGAAACAATTTCGCAAGAAACAACTCCAAAAGAAATGGCTCCGAAAGACACAGCGCCAGAAGATACAACCACGTCGTGCAGGAAGACAGGAAGAAACGATAAGGAAGCTGAAGAAGAAATAGACCCAGATGCAGAAAAAGACGCAGGAACAGACAAAGACCAAGATTTTGGAGGTGAACACGAGGAGGTGGACCTCGACGGGTTGGATGGGATTGATGGAGATGGTGTTGAATCACCACGCGACACCAAGCACGGAGGAGAAACATCTAAGGGGTTGCGCAAGAATAGGAAAGGGTCTAAGGCGGGAGAAGAAGAGGAGGTTACTCTGATTGAAGAGGACCTCGAAAAAATTGCCGATGGAGTTGCTTCGACATCCAAGGACTAGTGGAACACCATGGAGACCCAATACAAGGTCGCGGTGGAAGCTTTGCAAGTCCTGCAACTCAAAATGAACACTCTTCAAGTGAGTGTAGATCATGAGAGGCCACTACAAGCAAGCCTTCCCTCTACGGTGATCATCCCAACTACAAGAAGCAGACTCTGCCCTCTCCCAGGTGTAGTCGTGTCTATGGAGCAAGCCAAATTGTGCGCGCAGATACAATCATGTCCCGCAGTCAGAATTGATCTTGAAAAGTTTCCAAATGGGTAGCTCCATGCACTGCATATTTTCATATCTGCAGAATTACAGAGAAGAGAGGCTCACGTGCAGTAGCAGCTCAACAAGGTTAAGAAAATCGCAACAACAAAAATGGCAGAATCTACTCAGGCTCAGACAGTGCAGCAGGAAGTCGTAGCTCAACGCGTGCAGCTGGAAAATTTTATCAACAAACTGTGTGGTGAGGTTCCAGATGTAGCTATCCCTGCCTCCTAGGCACAACAAGTCAAAATTGAGAGCCTGGTAACCTCCCTGAAAGCCTCCTAGTTGGAAATCTAGTCCGTGAAGGTAGATTTTGAGCAGTAGCTTGCTGCGTTGCAGGAAAATTTGCAGCCTGAGACTCCCCCAGAAGTGCATGCATAGCGAGAAGCCCTTATCCAGAACACCTCGGCTAGCATTTCACCATACATCGCGTATGGCTCCACCTTGCTAAAAAAAGCAATGGGATTATGGAACTCTATGTAAACAAATCCTTTAGTCAATAAAATCACTCAGGAGCTACGCATGAAGGAGCAGGAGTTTGACCACTTATAGAAGGCTTTACCTACCCTTATCCTTGCTCAACAAATGGCATGCCTTCAGACTAGTCAGGTACTACGGGACGAAGTGGAGGCGCTCCACCGCAGGAAGAAAATAGTTACAGATCATGAAGCCATGGGCAGACGAGGGCATGAAGCTCTCTCAGAACCTTGATTCTGTCATACACAGCCTAAACCAGAAGATGCAGAACGTCACTTTGGCCACTGAAGGGCCCAAGTCAGAAAAAATGGTGGAGACCGTGCAGAGCACCGCAGACCAAAGTGCAAGTGTCTTGCCACCATTTTCTGATGCCATCAACGTGCTTGAGCTCAAAATGAAGACTCCACTTACAGTGTGACTCGACTCGGGATTAGTCACAAGATTGTGTTGGGGGCCTATTAGAGCAGGGTCCCCTAAGTCTGAAATTTTTTCTATATTTTGTAATATTTTTTGTGTATGGGTTTTGGGGCAGATCAAAACCCCTCACCAATTATAATGGGTCAAAGGATAGTTCAAGGGGCCAAAAACCATGGTTTGCGGACCATAGAGTAGTGCAGGCTAAATAGTATAAATAAATTAATAGATTGAGTCTAAGAAGTCAATTTTTGGATAAGTCTAAATGTGGATGATCGATTTGGATAATTTGTGACAATTTTGGGCGGGTTTGTTGGGTAGAAGGCTCCTGTTGGCTGTGTGCGTGGAGACCTTAGTCCTGCTATGTGTGGACCTCGCTAGCTGTGTGCGCGGGTTGTTGAAGTGTTTTGTATCAAGGATCTAGACTAATATGAATAAAGGAATTTTTTGATGATATCTGAGTTATGTATGCCTCTGATTCTTATGTTATGAATGGCTCTAAATAGTACTTCGAATTTCTGTAATGTCTAATTTCTTGCGCAACTGTGATTGGGTTTACATATCTATTTTTTCTATATATTTGATGTTAGAAAGCTCCGATATGATATGTTAATAGTTATTACTTGATTAATGATTTTTGGGTTAGCTTGCGTGAGATATACTGTCAAAAAAGGGTTTACTGATTAGAGTTGACGTAGAGGAATTCTGCTCATGGTTATTTGGGATCTCAAGGCACCCACATCATTCCAAATCTCTCTCAGTGTCTAGAAACCTAGTTCCAGCACCCCACCCCCCCTATTGCTTCGGGTTAGACTTTGAATTTCGCACGCAATTCACTGCCGAAAGGGCCAGTAGTAAGAGGGTTTTATTGGTTAACCTCAATTGAAAACCTGGGTCAAGCCAAAAATCAACCTCATGAAGGTAGCAAGAGCATTCGTCAACCCGGAAGGCATGGACAACCATTCAAAAAAGGCCCTCCTTGGCTTTGAAGGAAGTCTTCCACACATCAGATGGTTCGATTGGTACCTGGTGATACCTGGACTTCAAATAGATCTTGCTACAATATTTCTCCCCTTTGAGTTGGTCCAGAAAGTCATCAATCCATGGGATCGGGTACCTATTTTGGACAGTGATCTTTTTCAGTGCTTGATAGTCAATACAGAGTCTCCAAGCCCCATCCTTCTTCTGCACCAACATGATCAGGCTCCCATAGGACAATGAACTTGGCCGGATTTGACCTTTCTGCAGTAGCTGGTGAATCTTCCTCTTGATTTTATCATTCTCCAAAATAGAGTGCCGATAGATCAATCCATTGGGAAACAGTACACCTGGGGTCAGATCGATGGGGTGCTTGACCTGACAGTGCATAGGCACCCCTGCGGGTGAGGTGAAGATGTCCCCTTACTCCTCCATGACCTTGTCCATTTTTCTGTCGTGCGGAGGAGCCATGTCTAGAGGACGTGGCCACAATATTCTTCTAGCCCTTAGGGCGGGTCATCAGGAAAACAAATTTCCCAGATTTGGAAACGAGCTTACTACATTTTTTTGCAGTGACCAAAGAGATAGCAGCAGACGGTTGTACCTATGGTATCATGTACAAATTATGCCCAAAGTAACAATAACAGCGCGAGGCCAGGAATCATACACAACATGTCTCTTCCACAAGTATAGCTGGCCTAATAATACATCACAAACATCAAGAGGAGCAATGTCACATAATACCTCATCGGTGAAGGGATTGATGTTGTAGGGAAGGCGGCACTGTTGGCTGATGCAGAGATCCCATCCCTGGTGAAACCACCCGATGATCTATGGTTGTGGGTGTGTTGTGGTCGGCAAGCCCAAATCCTTCATGACCTTTGCTAAAATGAGGTTCTTTTGGCTCCCACTGTCGATAATGAACTGCAGCGGGGAAACCTTTACCCACATCTGGGAGTGGAAGAGACGCTCCTCCTCCTCTGGATATTCTGGTTCTTCCTTTTGGATATTTGTGGTGGAAACAGTGGTGTTGGGGTCTCCATCGATAATATGATTCCCTTTGTCATTTCCCTTCTCAGGTTCTGATTCAGAGTTGTGTCGAGGTATAAAAAGGTATCTTTTTAACACCTATTTATCTCACATTAATTATCAATCCGGGAGCGACTTTTTATTTCAAGAGTGTACTCAGTCTAAGGCAGCAATTTATCCAAGAGTAATGCTGTGAAGATGTAGTATAGAACAAATGCAAAGGTAAAAAATTCTTGTAAAGAAACCTAATTACAATAACAAGAATGGAAAGATTAAACTACTTCAATCTTGCAAAACATCGATCAGGGATGCAGTAGCAATAACTCTTTCCCTTAGAAATCGATGCAAGATTACCAATTCTAGGGACTTGGAAGCAAAAGCCTCTATCCTCAACAATTGGAAATCTTAAAGCAAATGAAACACAAGAAAATTAAATAAAAGCAATTTAAAGGAAACGAAAGCTGGAAATGAATAGCACCATGTAACTGTAACTCATCTATTTGCTGATCTAAAGCTATGAATCAGAAATAAAAAATAAACAGAAATGGAACAACAATATGAAAAACAATCAAATAACTCTGTAATCATAATAAATCTAAATGCAATTATCACACAACAGAAATAAAAGAATAGAAATACAAACCGCAGAACGATTCCACCAGGGCCGGGCCCTCAGCCACCGGTGAAACGTTGCTGCGCTTTACTCCAGCGTTTGAGAAATGGAACAAGAACGAACTCTTTTATTAATCAAGCATGAATGATGTTTACAAATAGCTCGTACTCTTTTAACAAGAGTTGATGCACAATTCTGCAAATTACAACCAGAAAAGTCTCTCCATTCTCCTCCAATACACAATACATGCTCTCCTTTTATAATCAGAAGGAGGAGAAATTAAATAGCAAATATAATCTTCCATAACAATATGATCAACCAGAAAATACATTTCCAACAATCTTTTGACAAGAGCAAGGCGAATTTGGCTTTGCAGCTGAGATTTGGAGGACGGCCACAACAACAGAACTGAGAAAATCGTGCTCGAAGAACCCTGCGTATCTCTCAATACAGGCCGAATTTGGGAAAACCATTCTGTGATAAAGTTAATTGGGTCCGTTCTGGACAAAACCCATGTTCCGGATTTTCCAGATTCTTCTTCATTTTCCCAGAATATTAACCGAAAGACTGTCACTTCTTATTCCAACGGATTTCTGAGTTGGAATATTTCATAATGATTTGGAAATCAAATCTGCAATCTGGCAATTATCTTGGAGGCTAAAATGGTGAATGATATTAATAAACCATCATTGATAAAATTATGCATAATAATAATCAATTTATTAAAAATAAAGGAGAAGAAATAATATTCATCCATAAGAGCATAAATCATTATAAGATGGATTTATATGATAAATTATAATAAATGATATGATAAACAAGAGTAAAAGTGGATGAAGTAAGTGATAAAAAGTGGTCGTATTCACAGCCCAACAAGTTGGAGCATGCAACTGATTCAAAAGCCTTCATCTCGGCCACCAGTGAGTGCTTGGCCCGACACTCGCGTGGTGAATGGAGCTCTTATGGAACTCTTAACACTTTCCCATGTCCTTCTTTGGCTTCACAGTGTTTTACTTTGCTTTTGGCTTTGGCAGGTTGTCTTCTGCAGTTTGGGGGCACCTTTCGCTTGCTTTTGATTTGTAGATCCAAAGTCTCGCTTATTATGTTTGAATTTCTGCTCAATATTGGCAGCATACTGGTATGTCGTACCAAGCGAGGAGATGCTGAGGAACTCCATTTCCTCCTGAATGTATCTATGTAGACAACTAAAAGAAAAAAATTTCCTCCAAATATTTGATAGCCAACTTTGTTCCTCGGTTATGGAACAGATTCGTCAGCTCATGCACACCTTGATCCCTTTGTTGTCGCCGCGTAGTCCATTGTATGTACTTGTCCTCATAGCTCCCCAAGGGATAATATTGTTCCTTGATGATGTCTCAAAAATAATTCCAAGTGGGTACAACTGAGAACAAAGAGGGTTCCCACTCTTCCTTTTTCTCACAGTAGGTTTCCCCCAATCCTTAACATGGGGGGCGACTTTGAGGAGTGCAAAAATAATCTTCTCCCAATCTGAAAAGTCATGAACCGAGAAATATACTTCTAATAGATTCAACCATATATCTATGGCGTCAGCATCTATTTGGCCATAAAATATGGGAATGTCAAAGTTTACTTGTACCTTAAAATGGGTTGTGCCTCCAGAGTGGTTGCTAGATGTGAATGTGCCGCTAGTGGGCAGTCGTTGAAGGATCTGGGAAAAGTTATCCATCATCGCGTTCCTTTGTTTTTCAAGGGCCTCCTCGAGCAATATTTTGATAGTTTCTCATGCTCCCTAATATTTCTTTTTGTCCCCCATGGGTAGTCGTCAGGATTTACAAGGATAATATTGCAAAGGTTCAACCAGATCGAGCCCTAACTCCTTATACCTCAACCTCGTTTGGGACATGAAAAGAAGGATCGAGAAAGAGAAGATCGCTCTGATACCATTGTTCAGAATTTATGCAGGAACACAATATAATAAACATATAACCATAAATACAAATATTTAGCGGAAATAACACTTCATTTCATTAATATCAAAGAACTGAAATTTGTTTACAAATAGAATGGAAATAAACTAGCTAGGGCGCTGATAGCTTATCTCTGAGAAGAGATATGGTGGCTACATGACTTTGAAATCACTGTTACAATGAGGCTCAAAGGCCTATATATTATTGAGTAACAATGTAAAACCCTAAAAATCCAAAAACCTAACCCTAGGAGATGAAACGCCAGACTATGGGCCCCGTTGTGGTAAATTGGTACATCAATTTCCCGGGGTCATAATTTTAGCATATTATCTTCGTTTGACGCACATGATACATCGTTAGAAATATATATTCGAGGAATAAAAAATTTGATAATGAATAAATTAACTCATTTTCATCGGAGGTTTCGTGCCCAAAAAACGTCGTTTGGGGCCTCAAAATGGCTCTAGAAGTTCAGGACCCGAAAAAGTAACAAAAATAGTAAATTGTGCTACAATTAATGAAACTGAAAAAATCAAAGAAACAATGATGGGGGTCCAAGTGGAATAGGAGGGTGGCCACCAATATCCACCTGAATCATTCCTCTCCCCTTAGGAAGTAATGGTCCCTATTGTGTTGAGTTCCTCCATGAGATGAGGAAACTTCTGCTGAACTTGGTACCTAGTGAGTCACTTGCCTTGGTGAAGGAGTTGGCCTGCTTTGACAACTCGATATAGCTAGATCCTCTGTTGGCATTTGTACTTGATCTGTGTGTCCATAATCCGATCAATTTTGGCTTGTTCCATGCAATCTGGGTTTAAATCTATTAGTGTGACTTGTTATGCCATGTCGAATGTATCTAGTAGAGGTGGAAAGTAGGGCTGAAGGAGGTCCACATTGAACACTGGTTGTAGAAAAAAGAATCATGAAATACTGATATCAAAGGCATTTTACCCTACATTCTTGGTGATGGTTTATGACCCATATCAGAGCAGGTGAAGATTGTGGAGGGGTCCAACGAGGCGCTCCTTTTGCAAATGTAGCCACACTTTGTCACCCACCTGGAAGTTGTCTTGCACCTGATGTTGATCATGCCGTTGCTTTCACTTAGCATTGGCTTTGTCCCATATGTCATGAATCTATTGGTGGATATAATGTATGCGCTAAATGAATTTGTTCGCCTCGGAAAATTAAAACTGGACATGAGCTAAATTAGCCTGAATAGTTGCAAATGGCATGGCTACATCAATGGGACATAGTAGCTGGAATCCTAAACCCACGTGAAAGGGGTTGTGGTAAGTTTTGATGTGGAGGGTCTGGTTATAACTATGTTGTACATAGGATAGGCTCTCATTCCACGTGTCTGGATTCTTTGAGTTGTACATGCGCAAAATGTGTACGATCATCCTGGTTACAACCTTTGTCTGGCCATCAGTTTTGGGACAAAAACCTATGGACTTAGTGAGCTTGGTGTCGAGCATTGACCAAAGGCTGGACCAAAATGTACTAAGAAACATGTTTTCATGATCTTAGATGATAGACTATGGGATCCCAAAGTGTACCCACACTCGTTCAAAGAAGATTTTAGCAGTGGCTTCTGCTATGATATTCTTCTTGCAGGCCACCATAATGGCCATCTTCGAGAATATTTCGATGACCACGAAAAAAAATTCGTTTCCATGCTTAGTAGAAGTAAGGCCCGACATGTAATCCGTGGAGATGGATTCCCAAGGTCGACAAGGGGTAGGCAGCAGAGTATAGAGGCCTTGCTTCTTGATGGTCGGTTTGGCAATGGCACAGGAAGTGCAGGATCTGATGCACTTCCTGACATCGTCTCGAAGGTTTGGCCAATAGAAATACTTATACAGTGCTGCCACTATTTTCTTGACCCTGAAATTCCCAACGAATTTACTATAGTGTGCTTCCCAAATCATCTTGGCATGCTCTCTTGAAGGAACATAAAGGTGTCTCAGGTGACATAGCAGTGCATCCTGGAGGTGAAAATTTGGAACTCGGTTACCCTCCAAGAGTGTCTTATATGTCTGGTTGAATTCTAGATTGCTTGTGTAGAGAAGCGGCCAATCAAAAGTCTCGTGGCCACAAGAGTTGAGCACGATGGTTATTGCCACGATCGGTGGTCGATTGAGGAAATCTGCAACATTATTGGTGATGCCCTTCTTGTACTTAATATTCAAATGAAACTATTGCAGATATGTGGACCACTTCTGATGGTGATCGTTCTGCAACTTCCCTTGTGTCTGTATGAACTGCAGGGGTTGGTGGTATGTGTGGATGATCGTTTCCTTCCCCAAAATTTAATGCTTCCATTGTCAACAAACCTGTAGAATGGAATAAATCTCTTTGTCATAAGTGGGATGCTTCTAGACTCAATCAAACTGTGTCTCACTGTGATAGGCCACTGGGTGCCCCTATTGAGTAAGAACTTCCCCAATCGCATAGTCATAGGCATATGTCTCGATCTCAAATGGTTGTTGCAAGTATGGTAATGTGAGCATTGGGGCATAGCAGAGGCGATGTTTCAATTCTACGAACGCCTTTTGTTGATATTCTGACCAAAATAATTTTTCTTTCGCACCTCCCTTGGTGACTTGACTCGAGGGATAAGTGATATGAGATAATCCCAACACAAACCTGTGGTAGAAATTAGCAAGAATCAGAAAGATAGGAAGCTCTGTTAGAGTGATTCTGGCTGGCCAATCCTGAATGATTGGATCTTGGTTGGATCCACATGCGCCCCCTTCTCATCAATAATGTACCGCAGATACTGAACAAGGGTCATGACAAAAGTTCACTTCTCCAAATTGGCACACAACTTGTGTTGTCGCAGTGTTTAGAGGACTTGTCGGATGTGGTGGAGGTGCTCTTCCCAACTCTGGTTGGATATGAGGATTTCATCCAAGTACACTACTACAAATTAGTTGTTGAATTACCACAAGATGTTGTCCATCAAACTCATGAAGGTTGTAGGAGCATTCGTTAACCCGAAAGTCATGACCAACCCCTCCTTGGTTTTGAAGGCAGTCTTCCACACATCGGACAGTTCGACTGGTACCTGGTGATACCCAGACTTCAAGTCAATATTGTTGAAATATTTCACTCCTTTAAGTTGGTCCAGAAGGTCATTAATCTGTGGGATCAGGTACCTATTCCAGAAAGTGATCTTGTTCAGCGCTCGATAGTCAATACAGAGTCTCCAAGTCCCATCCTTCCTTTGCACCAACACGATCCAGATCCCACAGGGCGATGAACTTGGCCAGATGTGAACTTTATACAGCAGCTCCTGAATCTTCCTCTTGATTTCATCATTCTCCAAAACATATTGTCAATAGATCGGTCCATTGGGTAGAGACGCACCTGGGGTCAGATCGATGGGGTGCTTGACCTGACAGTGCAGAGGCACCCCTGCGGATCAGGTGAAGATATCCCCGTACACCTCTACGACCTTGTCCATTTTTTGTTTCCATGTGGAGGAGCCCTTTATGGAGGTTGTGGCCACAATATTTTTTTTTCCCTAAGGGCGGATCGTCAGGATAACAAATTTCCTGGTTTTGCAAATGAGCTTACTGCATTGTTTTGCAGTAACCAAAGAGATAGTGGCATGTGATGGTACCTTTGGCATCCTATACATTTTATTTCCCAAAGTAAAAATACTAGTGCGAGGCTGGGACTCATACACAGTGTTGTACCTTAAGAGACAATCCCTTAGCTGTGATAAGGAATCAGTGCTTAAGACATTTTATGATTATGTCACAAATTTTTATGTCTCTGTTTTATTAACCCTCAAGTATTTATAATCAAACTCTTTAATATAAAATATTATGAATGCTTTCACAATGCTACCATCTGTTGATGTTGAATGAAGTGCCTAGAATAAAATGTAAGAAGAAGTCCAAACTGATATGTTGTTTTATACAGAAAATATCATTCCAAACCCCAGAAGAAATATGTGAAAGAAATAGTTAAAACAAAGGAGCGCCAATTAAGGTTTTTAACTCTTATACACAGAAGTAAGAAGAGACCTACTGCTCATAACCTTGTTTTATTCATATATGGAAATACATAATGAAAACTGGAATACATTTCAACATAAACAAAATGCCAGAAACTTGCTTACTCATTCATTAATCTTTGAATCTTTGAGTACAAAAATTTTTGTCTGTAGGTCCAAAACTCGAAACTTTTCTTCCCCTTGAAAATTACATTAAATACAGTAAAAAGCAGTTTGGAACTGTTGTAACCAATCCTAACTACCAAAACTACTTCAAGACTTCGAAGGTTGTTTATTACATGCCTTGAAAATTTCTTATTACAATTACATTGTCTTCAGAAAATAACATAAAATAAATATCCTAATCTATAGGAATTGTTGATGATGTGGCCTCTTTTCCTTGGTCAACTGATTTGTCTTTCTTTGCTGCTGATCCTTTTGGTAGGTCATTTGTCCAAGCTCTGCACTTTTTCCATATTTCTACCTTCGTCCTAGATGAATGTGTCAGATTGTGATATTCCAATCTGAATGCAGTCATTCAGTCATAAGAAGGCCTTTAAGAGAAAAGAGTTTTTACCACCCACAAGAGTTGAAAATGTCTCTGCAAGAAGTTGACCATTGTCTCTCCTTTAAGCACCTGAGTCTTTTCATGCATGTTATCAACCTTGCTTTTTTTCATCACCAGTAAATTCTCATAAGATCTCCAAGGCAAAAGATTCCCTTCAGCTCCCCAACATGATGGCAAGCCTACCCTTGTCATTTTATCAAAAGATTTATCAAATTGACTTACTGCTTCTTTGATTTTGATTAGTTTCTTTTTGCAGCCTTTCTGAGATCATTCCTGATAATCATTTTATTAATTTCCACTGCATATAACAATTTGTCCTGCATATCATTCTCCTCTAACTCCTGATCTGATTTGGAATTGATAAAATCAATAAATCTTCTGGCCCAAATGGCTCTGTTAATCCATTTTTTCTTATCAGACATAATTGGCTCTTCACACTCCACAATAAGGCTTTTTTCTTTTGCAATTATCATCAAGAAGCACCAATTGGATTTCATTTCTGAAATGATATCAGTCCAAATGATATATTTAGCTTGAATTAGTGACATATTACCTTTCATTCTTTCTTTGAGATTCTCAATCTTAGCTTCAGCATTTCAGAAATCCATTTTGTATTTATCTGCTTCATTTTCTATGATCTTCATCAATTTTGTTGCAGTCTCCAGATCTGTTTGAGCTTTCTTTCTATCCCTTTCAACCATCTACAACTCAATATTTAATTGAATAATTTGTGTTTGTGGGTATTCATCACCTGTAGGAAAAATAAAAGTACAGTTATGATTATCAATATGATTTTGTAATGAAATTGTAGTCTGCTTTACTTTGGAAAGTTCTTCATCCTTCTGCATGAGTTGCTGCAAAAACTTTTCCTTTTCCTTCTCTACCTCTGCAACTTCTGTAGCCATTGAATCTTCACCAGTAGGTAACTTCAATTTCTTCCTTAATGTAGATATCTCTACCTCAGCACTTTGCATGAACTTCTGCACAACAGTCTTGTCACTAGGGTCTACTCTAATTTTTATAATAATCTTCTTCAATTCTTCATTTTGAACTGTTAAGGCTCTTGATTTAGCCTTTTCTAACTTCAACTGCTTAATTACTTTTCCCAACATATTCTCTGCCTTTATTTCCATTACATTAGTCTTGGTGAGGTCATTTACAATCAATTGACCTGTTTGCATATGCAAGTTCATTTTATCAATTAGAGGAATCTTCTTTACATCCACAGTCACATTAACAGTGTTGAAATTGCTGGAAGAACCAATTGACATATCTATAGGATGTAAGAGGGAAATTATAAACTAATCTTTTTCAAGATCCATTACAGTTAACAACCTTTTTTGTTCAATAGTAATTTGATGTTCAACTTGGGCCTCCATGCTGGCCTTCATCCTCTGATTTCTTTCTTCAATTTGTGAAAACATATGTTTAATCAAGGGCACCTGTTCATGAGAAGCTTCCTAATTCCTGGGCGAGGCAGGAGCATTTTGTTCTTCTCCCAAATGTAAAGAAAAACCAGGAGTAGTAGATGCAGGCTCTTCAGTAACTTTTGTTTTCTTCATGGCTCCCTGCTCCTCATCATCTAGATCAATCACCATTTCCTTTGTTCTTTTAGCTAATTTCTCTGCTATAATAGGAGTTTGAATGTTAGCATATACTGAGTTCTTCACAGCTTTACATGCTATCTTCTCTTGTTCTGGCCTACTTTAATGAATGAAAGCAGAATATCCATTCTCAATCCTTCTATTTGAAATAACACTATATGGGTCATAAGCCCAACTTTATCCTAATAACATCTGCATGTCATCTAACATTTTTGTCACTTCATCAAATTTCTGTCTCATATTTACTATGAAAGGGCCTACAACCATGGGTAATTTGTACATGTGACTTTTCTTCATAGGCACAAAATGAACCTGATCAACATTTAGACTTTGTCTAATGAATTCTAAAGCAAAAAGCCTCATTGGCACAAAAGTTGGGAGTCTGTAAGGCTCAACACTTGCTCCATATAGCCTTATTTCATAATATTCCTCAAAAACAAACCAGTCTCCATATTTACAATTGTTTCCTAAATGCAAAAACTCCTGAGCTTTAGGTAGGAAACAGGGGGGATGACTTCCATTCAATATTTTGTATGCAGTTGGCATGTAATAACTAGAAAAATCAAACAACCTAGCCTCATTTTGCACCCTTCTAACTACATTTGTCCATAATATCACTGATTGTATTCTTTTATTTGCATCCATAATATTTAGGCCTAAATGCATGAACTCTTCCACATTTTGGTATAAGAACAAATATACAATTAATGAGGGAAATTTAAAAGAACCTATTAATGAGAGGCTCATCAGCTGTGAGTTGACTGCTTCCTGCCAATAATATGGAATATCCAACACCATTCCTGGCTTCATCATCATGGCAGACATTCCTAGAACTGATTTATCCACTGCATTATCATCATCCTTACCTAGAATTTTTGCAATATGACTCAAAACTGGATGAGTCTCAGCATCAAAAACCCCCATATTAAATTGCTTGCAATCTGGCTGAAACTGCTTCATGTCAGGCTTCAAATGAAACATGAACTGATTGAATTCTTCTCCTGCAAGATTGTCGTAATACTGAACCAGTGAATCGTCAGAAAATTGAATGCAGGACTCCGACTCAGGATAGCATAAGGCTTGGCAGATTAATAGAGTAGACACCTGCAAAACATTTTCTCCTTGGGAATTCATGACAAAGCATTTCCCTGGATACATAAATGATACCAACCAATAAATGAATTCAGGGAAAAGGTGGGTTTTAGGGATGCATGCAGACAAGACTCCGGACTTGATTATGGCAGAATAAACAGGAGATGCATTAGTATTCAAGACAACTTGTTGGTAAAAGGGGAGATGAATTAATGAACAGAGGGTATCTTGGATATCCCTCTCAATATCCATGAGAGGGATATGGTTGGTTGAACCTGACAGGGATGACCTTTTAGCCATGGTTAGAAGCTTACGTGGAAAACAACTTACAGGGTGGACAAATTTTGAAGGTGACAGACATCTCAAACGGGGTGCAGCGGAGCAATTCACAAGTAATTTTGAAAAATGGGGAAAAAAAAATCTTTAAATAGGTGGCGTGGGTTTTTAATTAAATGCTGACAAGACGCGTCAGCAACCGTTAACTCTGCTTGACGTGGAGGACGGTTGGGGCCAACTCAGCATCCTACGTCACTGCGGGGGCTCTCGGTGTACGGAGGAAAAATATGGCTGGTGCCCCCGCATTAGATCTCCGTCGTTGATCTCCGTTGTCCCCACAATCAACCCAGTCAACTGTGGAGGCACTCCACATGATATCTATCGTGCTAGTTGTGCCCGTGGGTTGGGCTTTTTTATAGAGATTTTAACGATCGGCGCTTTCCGCCATTCAAACCAATCACTATTTAACCTTTAATACAGACCCACAGTTATAAAGTTTAAATGTTTAAACTTAAACTTTAATGAACATCAATCTTTTTTATGCTAAAGTATAAGAGTTCAATACTTTAACATATTTTCCCACATTTTATATTTTTATTTTTGCCAAATATTTGAAAAATAAAAGGATACGACTATTAGTATGAATCTTTTGTCGGAAAAAGATCACTTTAGCTACGCATAAAAAATAGCCCTAACATTAATTATGGCTACCAATATCTTCAAATCTGCAGTTAGTTGATCAAGACAAAGTTGCACAAATCCAGATCTATGCATAAAAAGACATTAAGCAGTGAAAATGAAATTTTGCTCCATGCATCCAATAGACAAGACAATAACAGTGTTTTTGAAAGAATATTTTATATTAAAGGGCACCTAAGAGGAAAACAAGAAAGGTGTTTCCAATCCTCCTCGATGGGATGGGTTCTTGAAAGTCCTCAGCACTTCAGATCTAAAATTTCTCTCTCTTGTTGGTGTAGAAAACCCAGACAAACATAGAACTCAAAGGGAGCTCACAAAGTGGAATGATAGAAAATTTGACAATGATAATGGCTCAAAGTTAGACCAAGAGCATAGATCCAGAGTGATCTAGTAGGCAATGAAAGGTGACAAATGAATGGGAAAACCCTTCTATTTATAACAAAATATTAGGGTAGTCTAGGACTTGGTGCATGAATAAAATATTTTTAACCAAATTCTAGAACCACCTTTTAGGAATATTTATTATTTATTTATTATTTTTAAGGAAGAGGTTGAATGATAATTAAATAAATAATGATTTATTTAATTATTTATAAATGATTTAGTCATATTTAACAAGGAATATTATTTAAATAAGATTTAAATAATTATTCCTAGAAAATAATAAGATAAATAAGGATTTATCTAATTAATTTCCTTGTTTTTGGTTAAATATGACCCGGAATTATTTGTAAATAATAAATAAATAAATGATTTATTTATTATTTTAAGTGGTTGAATGATAATTAAATAAATAAAGATTTATTTAATTATTTATAAATGATTTAGTCATATTTAACAAGGAATATTATTTAAATAAGATTTAAATAATTATTCCTAGAAAATAGTAAGATAAATAAGGATTTATCTAATTATTTTCCTTGTTTTGGGTTAAATATGACCCAGAATAATAATTAAATTATTTTTTAATTAATTATTCCATGAGGAAAATCAAACAAATATAGATTTGTTTAATATTTCCTTTTGGGGTTTCCTTTAGACCATAAACAACTTAATAAATGTGTTTTATTAAGTTATTTCACATAGTGAAAGCAATTTTACTTAGGGTAAAATTGGTCTTACATGGTGTACTTGGTTCCATCTAATGATAATAGGTTATATGACCAAAAAATGGTGTAACAGATTGCCCCCCAGCGTGCGAGTGTTAGGAGCAAATCGTATGACCAAAGTACGTTGTAAGAACTCAATCACCAGACATCAAAAGGGAAGTCAGAGAGAGAAATGTAAGGTAGCCTAATGTGCTGGAGAACTAGACCTTGAAGAGACGAGACTTACAAGTGAAACAAGTCCCTTTTTTATGAGAAGGTACCTGTGCTAGAGGCGGCGGGGGAGGCATACCTATAACCGCCGAGACAAAATACAAAAGAACAGTGTGTCCAGTGAACAAGGAACTGAATTGTAAAGTACATGTTGGCATAAATATGAGCTAGATAAAAGATATAATGATAAATCCCACATACATGTGGTGCCTGGGATAACAGCCAGGGCTTATACAATAATATATGAGTACATGAGATACAAATATAACCCAAATGCCCCCTATCAATGGGGAAAGGTTCGCAAAATCTGACTGATACATGCAAATCAAAGAGGCGCTGCAAGCGGCTAAGGCTGAAATCATCAAATATATGGAGCTGCATCGAAGGCTGCAGTGAAGAGGTCATCCGGGCATGTGGGGGGCTACCTGCAGGGCCACCCCCTCATGAGGGTTGAGACATCTCACACACACCCGAGAATCACCAATATCTGTTGCTGCATCACTAAACCATCAAGTATACGGATCTCGATCATGCTGAAAGGAGCTGGAGTTGAGAAGCAATCAAGTCAAAGGGTAATGAGAAATCCCTTTGCCTGATCCGAGGCATCGAACAAGAGTGGAAGCTGGAACCAAGGTACACCGCCCTCTAGATCTATCTTCTGGAATGAATGAGCTAATGTCGACAGAAGGAGGTCCGCCATAGGTGAGGCAATAAGGAATCCTCAACTAAGGCACGAGAGAAAATAATAGAGTGACTGACAGACAAACACCAATGATGATGATGAAATGGGGGGAACTAAGTTAGAGCATAAAGGGCATGGATGACTTAGCAGCAACTGACACAATATCATGAGGGATAGGGGATAGTGGGACTGAAGGCCATAATGTGCGACACGAGAGAGGAATCAAGACATGAAGGATGGAGGACTATAGCGGGATACAAAGGGACTTGGGATAGACTCCACGACTGCGGTGATGACTCAACTCGGATGCTCTAAACAAGGGTGAATCGATGGTGCTGCCACACAGTAATAGTCCAATGGGGGACCATAAAAACATGATTACAAGATGGTATCTCATGACGAAAATCAACACAAACAAGGACAAGTATGGAGGCAAGGTGGTGCCCCAATTACAAGTGTTGTAAGTGAGGAAATCCGATTTGGAGGAGAGGTGAAGAGACCCTTCTTGGATAAAATGTGTCCTGGTGAAGTATCAAGTAACTAAAATGTAACAAGTACCCAAAGCTCATAAACAGGCTAGGTCGCACTTTTTGGGGTCTGTTCTGCGACCTGGGTAGCAGGTACTGGGTAGAAACTGCGACCTGTTCCAGGAAACGACCTAAAAAGTGCGACCTGTCAAAGAAAGGGGGTTTCAGTGCTGTTTTTGGCTAAGATCTAGGATTTTTATGGTTAAGGGGCATAGGTGCCCCCCAAGCATGTTTTGGGCATGCCAAAATGCATTTAGAAAAAGGGGATCACCTATGTTGTGGTTCGCCATTTGTTTTTGTTATGGTTATGCAGTTTGAGAAAGGAAATGGAGGATTACCAATCTCTTGTAGTACTCCATATATGAATCAAATGGACTTTAATTTTTTGGGTTGGTATACCTGGTGTTACTATCCCAAAAAGAGGATTTGGAGATAATGAACTGATGCTCTCCTAGAAAACCTATAGGTTGGTCAACAACAATGTCGAAGAGACTAGGTTGTTGATGTAAGATGAAGGAACGATAAGGGGTATCGTCCCTAAAGTGATCTGAAGTGATATGGGACTCTAGAGGTTCTTCTAAATGTGGAAGAATAATGGTACTAAAGTCAACATGACTAAATACACTAGGAGAGTTATGGAGAATTGCTTCTCTTGGTCTCTCAAATATGGGTGCCCCCTTACTCAAACATTGGGTATCAATGTAATGGCCACAAGGTGTATGTGATTCAAACACATGGGTTCGATGTAAGGGGGAATAGATAAAGTCAGGGGAGGTGATTCCTTCCATAATGTCGTCATCGTGATAGAAGATGGGGTGACTGGTGGAAGAAAGACTACCTGATGCGGTGAAGCTACCTGACTCATCATCATGAGAAGCGAGGGTCACATGCGCATCATCACAACGGGTGACAGAAGAGTAAGCAGATAAAGGATCTACCGATGTTGAGCCCAGGGTGATCACTGAAAGGGGGTCAAGCGAAACATCAGGGGAAGTTTCCAAGGGGACTTCCACCGAGGGTCTCATGGATGATGATAGATAGCAAAGGGTGGCAGTAGGCTCCGTCATCTCGACATCAGGAGGGGGAATGTCAATGGGAGGGGGTAAATCCTCAAGCTGACTTGAAGCATATTGCGCAGGTATGGGAGAGGCAGATTGATTTTGTTCAATCTCGTACTCTCGAACTACCTCTAAAGAGGTGTGGTAATGCGTCAGGTGGGGAAAATGGTGGGAATAATGGCCATGGACACCACACAGAGCACAGGGTTTGTTGGTGCGAATAGTCTTTGGGTTCTTGGCTGCGGTTGAGGAAGAAACAGAGGTTTCAGGGACCATAGAATCATGGAATGCGACTTTAACCATGGGTTTAATACAGGGCAATTCGGGACAAGTATAGGTGGCATGACCGACGACATCACACAAGGCGCAAGGATTTGTGGGAGGAGGAGGGGCAGGGTCAGTCGGGGTGGCCTTGTCTTTGGATGCCCCCTTGCAAGCTTTTCCTTTCTTTCTCGGAGCTGGCACAATAGGAGAAGGGTCCTGTTGGGGTGTTGGTGGCACTGTAGCAACGGAAGAAGCTAGGGGAACCGGTTGAACTGGTGTCAAAGCAAGGAAAGGTTTGGGGTGACCAAGCGGGGTAGCGGCTGGAGGATCAAGGTGCCAAATGGGTATACCCAAGGTCAAATTGGGGAGGGAAAGGGTGGCCATGATGGGGCCCGAATAGACTCCAAGAGGGGGAGCAAGGAAAGGTATCTGACTGGCGAGGTAATGGCCGGGAGGGACGGCTCCAAGATGGTTGAGACCTAGGGGAACTGACCCAAGAGGGTAGAGAGGCTCGTGGGTACTAGCTGGATGAGCAGGTCCAGAAGGAAGAGGTTCGGCCAGCTGAGGCGAAGGAATAGGAGCGGGTTGCGGTGGGCAAGGTTGAGGTTGCTGACTAACCGAAGTGGGCCGCTTAAGGTCAGCCCGAGATGATTGCATCATGCAAACATTCGCTAAGCTGGGATCAAAGAAAGGAGGAGGAGGAAGACCAGGGAAGGTTCCAAGCAAGGAGGAGTCTTTGTAGACGCCTGGGGAAACACTGTTCAAAGAATCGACATTTTTCTTATTGGCTACAGAAGAGATGGTCGACTCAAGGGAGGTCTAAGATTTTGGCTCATGATATGTCAACTGGTCAATGGTGACTATCTTTCCATTATGAGGGAAAAACATCTTGTGGTGGACCGCGGATGGGATAGCAGACATGGCATAGGTGTAGCTACGCCCCAAAATAATTTTATATTCAATAGGGGTGTCGATGACTTCAACGTCAACACAAACAGTCTTGCCCGCAAGGGTGATAGGACAGTTACGGAATAGGCCAATGGGCTGGGAGGCGTGGCCATCCCACGCACGAAGGGTGATTGTGGAAGGGGCCAGCTCAGGAGATCCGATTTGTTTAAAAATTGATGCATACATCACAGAAGTAGATGCCCCCTCATCAATAATACACCGAGACACATTAGCGTTCCAGATTTTGACTAGGATTTGGAAATCAATGGAAGCGGGAAGGGGAGGATGGTCTCACTGACAAGCATCGAAAACAATTAATTGGTCATCAGTAGGATCTACAACGCCCATGACAGATAGTAGAGCCTTCCTTTGAGAAGGACACGACTGGAGGAGTTCCAGTGTTGAAATGGAAACAGGAGATTGTGCCAAATCATCTACTATGCTATACGAATGGGCAGCTCAACCAGAAGCGGAATTTCGGCATAATGGGCCCTTAGGAATCTTGATATGAACCTCAAATTTGGGCTAAGGGATCTACAAGGGACCACTGGGTGTCGACAGAGGCTCTGTAGGACCTGAATATGGTGACTCAGGGGCAGACGGAGCGGGAGGCGTGGAGTACTGACGAGACTGAGTTTGAAGGTTAAGGTCGACGGTGAGAGGTTGGTCAGAAGTCATCATGAGAATTTGGTAATCGGAGGAACCAGAAGGGGAAGGTTGAGTGGTTACCGAGGCATGAGGGGCTTGAGAAGCCACGAATCCTTATTGAGGGAAAGGATCGGTAAACACGGCTGGTTGAGAAGTAGCCGCATTGGGGGGAACAGTAGGGGAGGTATGCTATCCCCACAATGTATCCTGAGACTCCCACATCTGCCACATCTGTGGTAATAGGGGACAATTGTGAGTGTAATGACCGTAAACACCGCAACATGAACAAGGCTTATTGGTGTGAAGAGGCCTGTCTAGCTTGGGCTGAGAGCCCTATGGCTGGTTAGCAGTGTTAGAATCAATACTTGGAGGATTGGATCCATGATTACTAGGGGCATATTGATTTTGATTGCCTTTTCTCTTTCTTTGAGAAGAAGGAGGATTAGTGGCGCCCTGCTATGCAAATACTTGCCTTGGAGGGGGTAGTATTTGTTGTTGCGGGGGTTGAGAAGGCAAGGGAGGTAGAGGTCCAAACGCTGGAGGAGTTGGGACACCAGGCTGTGGGTAAGGGTAAGGGTTAGGATGGGCAACATTGAGGTAAGCATGAGGGTGGGAAAAAGGAGGAGGCATGCCGTATCCTGGATACATGCTACCTGGAGGGGGGAAAGTGCTGGAGGTGTTGGCCCCTCCCCGAGGGAAACCATAGCCCATAGGAGGTTGATCGTAGGTATGTGAAAGAGCTCCAACGATACCGTCGGGAGGGTGAGATGCCCCCGGGACGTTAGCGTCACCGGGTTTGGGGAGGTCAGGAAGGACAGTATAAACATAACCAGATTGAGCATAGATGAGGTCATATTTCAAGGCTATTTGGAGGGCGGCTTCTTCGGTTTGAGGGAACTGGGATGCGACATCTTTGCCGATGGCAGGTAAGAGAGAGCGAAGGAACTAGTCCATATAGACCCGATCTTCAAAGGTGGGAGCTCGACATAAGCTCCTTCTTCTCCGCCATTCCTGGATATGAGCGGAAAGGCGAGTTGAAGATGATTGACGGAAAGAAGTCAAGAGTTCGGTACCAATGTCGTATCAGAGAGGGAGCTAGAAATAAGATAAGAAGGCTTGGGCAATGGTCGCAAAGGTGGTATGGGAAGAGGCAGTCTTATCAACATACCATTTATAAGCCTCGCCAGTAAGCGTGCATTGGAACAACCTAAGACAGATGGAATCATCAGTAATGGAATTGGATGAACACCACATGTGGAAAGATCAGATATGGTTGGAGGGATCTTCACTAGCAAGGCCTTCGAACTTGGGAATGTCGGAGGGGAGCTTGGTTGGCATAGCAGGCCAACTAACATCGTGGCGGATAGAATCGTTGATCAACTGATTGAAATCGGGGAGACTGAGACCATCCATATAAGGAAGCAAAGGGACAGTCGAGGTAGTTCTCATGGTGGTTCCGCTAGTAAAAAACCCAGCAGTAGGACCGGGATTGCTGCTAGCATTAGGCCCTGAACTAGACACGGTGAAGGTAACAGGGGGAGAATCAGAAGTATGGGGAGAACCTGAAGAATCAGAAGAAGATTCAAAGTGCGGACTCGGGGGAGGACTAACTCGATGACGGCGGGAGGGAGTAATTCGACTAACTGGAAACTGAGGGTGAAGGCCAAGAAGTCTCCGGGATAAGCGCCTTGGAGGCGTAATGATGACAGCACAAGGGAAGAAGAAGGACCAACAAAGGCAAGGAGGTGCAGGATCAAATGACGACGATGTCGAAACAAGGGCAGAGGGGTATAGTGTCAATTGATTTTAAAGTCTTTTCCTGGCAGTGTTAACCAGGCTCTTCTTCACTTAGGGTCAGTGTGTGGCGTGTGTTAATTTTAATTTTTAAACCCAGACGTTTTGAGAGTAAAAGAAAAAGTGTGTTGCGTAACTAAAAATAAATCTACAGAGAACAGTAAATAAGGCTGAAATAACAGAAAATTAACAGCTAACAAGGCATCGATCTAAACCAAGAAGGTGAGTCTCTCAAAACTATTCTAAAAGCAGGAAAAAATCTAGTCAAAACACACGAAAAAAGGGGCCAATAGATCTAAGGTCGAGAGGGACAGGGATCTAAAGGAGAGATCTGCTGAAAAGAGGTGCAGAAAACAACAAAGAGACAGAGGCAAGGTTGCTGTAACAGAGGAGGAAATCAACTAAAGGTAGAAGGGACAAGGAGGTGACCCTAGAGGCAAACCCAAACAAAATGATATGAGGTGATTTGAAAGGGAGAAGAGTTGATCTGAAAGGGATCTGAAAAGGAGGTATCAGATCTGAAAAGAAGAAGGCTGAAACTCTGAAAATTCAGACGTCTGAAACAGCTACAAACTCTTCCACAAAAAGTGGAGGGTACTAAAGCCCTAGGGGGAAAGATTTCCACTTAGTTGAGTAAAACCGATCAGAAACAGGTCTAAACGGGCAGAGACAGAGGCTGGAAAACCCTGACAGAAGCTTCAGACAATTGCTGAAAAAGTGCAGGTCGCAGGTTCTGACCTGTTTTCAGTCCAGGTCGTAGTTTTGGGGTAGAAAAGTGCGTCCTCTAGGCTAGGTCATAGGTTTTGGGCCGATAAGTGCGACCTGTAGATCTGGGTCTCTCGGCGGCAGATTTCAGAAAAAAATTTCGTCTCAGCTACGGCTGATGTCTGTCACTTGCGCAATAGGGCCAGAAACACACGGAAGTTAAAAAATTTGATGTTTGAGGGTTTTTTAGGTGAAAAACACCATAAAAATAGGAAAAACAAAAAACGAAAGAGAAACCCTAGGGTCTGAAATAGCTGGATATGCAGGAATATATAAAACGACAGCGGTCGTAAAAGAAAACCCGTGTGGAGTCGCCAATTGTTAGTATGAATCTTTTGTTGGAAAAAGACCACTTTAGCTATGCATAACAAATAGCCCTAACATTAATTATGGCTGCCAATATCTTCAAATCTGCAGTTAGTTGATCAAGACAAAGTTGCACAAATCCAAATCTATGCATAAAAAGACATTAAGCAGTGAAAATGAAATTTTTCTCCATGCATCCAATAGACAAGAAAAGAACAATGTTTTTGAAAGAATTTTTTATATTAAAGGGCACCTGAGAGGAAAACAAGAAAGGTGTTTCCAATCCTCCTCGATGGGATGGGTTCTTGAAAGTCCTCAACACTTCAGATCTAAAATTTCTCTCTCTTGTTGGTGTAGAAAACCCAGACAAACATAGAACTCAAAGGGAGCTCACAAAGTGGAATGATAGAAAATTTGACAATGATAATGGCTCAAAGTCAGACCAAGAGTATAGATCCAGAGTGATCTAGTAGGCAATGAAAGGTGATAAATGAATGGGAAAACCCTTCTATTTATAACAAAATATTAGGGTAGTCTAGGACTTGGTGCATGAATAAAATATTTTTAACCAAATTCTAGAACCACCTTTTAGGAATATTTATTATTTACTTATTATTTTTAAGGAAGAGGTTGAATGATAATTAAATAAATAATGATTTATTTAATTATTTATAAATGATTTAGTCATATTTAACAAGGAATATTATTTAAATAAGATTTAAATAATAATTCCTAGAAAATAATAAGATAAATAAGGATTTATCTAATTAATTTCCTTGTTTTGGGTTAAATATGACCCGGAATTATTTGTAAATAATAAATAAATAAATTATTTATTTATTATTTTAAGGAAGTGGTTGAATGATAATTAAATAAATAATGATTTATTTAATTATTTATAAATGATTTAGTCATATTTAACAAGGAATATTATTTAAATAAGATTTAAATAATTATTTCTAGAAAATAATAAGATAAATAAGGATTTATCTAATTAATTTCCTTGTTTTGGGTTAAATATGACTAGGAATAATAATTAAATTATTGTTTAATTAATTATTCCATGAGGGAAATCAAACAAATATAGATTTGTTTAATATTTCCCTTTGGGGTTTCCTATTTGGACCATAAACAACTTAATAAATGTGTTTTATTAAGTTATTTCACATAGTGAAAGCAATTTTACTTAGGGTAAAATTGGTCTTACATGGTGTACTTGGGTCCATCTAATGATAATAGGTTAGATAACCAAAAAATGGTGTAACAACGACTATGATCCGCAGCATCTGGCTCCACCTGGGGATAGTGTTTTTTGCCACGAAAGACTAAGAACCCGTAGATCAGTGCCTTCACTTCGGGCATGGAGTCAAAAATTGCTTGATGAGAAATATACAGTGAGAGGAAAATGAATATGTACAAATAGTAAACTAACTTCTTTTAGTGCTGGAAATAATGTTTCAGATACTGCCCATTTACAGGTAGTTCTACTGCTTCTCCATCAATATTTTCCAGCATGAAAGTGTTGTTTGATCTGACTTCAGAGATTTTGTGTTGTGTAACCAGCTCCAAAAATAGAAGAAAAGAGATATCAACGCCCTAGAAATAAGCCACTTCGAGGGGACAACCTCCAATACATTACATAAATGAAAAATTCTTGGATGATACAATTTACAAAACCTCCTTTCTATATATAGGAGTCCATGTGGCCATAATGTAATCCTAGTGGGCCACAATGTAATCCTAGCCGACCTAGCAATAATAATTTAAGGACACAATAATAACAAAATGGGGGTTACAAGCGTACAATAATAACAATAAGGGGGTTACACTAATAACAATAAGGGACTATACTAGTAATATAGGGACCTAACATGCCCCTCTCCTCCAAAAAAGTGTTGTCCTCAATGCTTGAGTAGCTCTGGGTGCTTCTATATAAACTTCTCATCCTCCCATGTAGAATCTTCAGTGGGTAAGTTCTTCCACTTGATGAGATACTCTGAAATTGATCGATTCCGTAGCTGTCGAGTTCTTGTTTCCATGACCACTTCAAGTTCCAATATTATTTTTCCTTCCTCATCAAGTTCTGGCAATATTGTTTGAACTGGAAGATTTTCACCTATAACCTTCTTTAAGCATGAAACATGGAAAACTGGATGTACTCGCGAAGAAGCAGGAAGCTCCAATTTGTATGCCATAATACCAATCTTTTGCAACACCTTGTAAGGACCATAGTACTTTGGCGATAATTTATTATCCTTCTTAGCTTGCTTGAGGGACATTTGTTTGTATGGCTGTAGCCGTAAAAATACCCAATCTCCTACATCAAAACTTCTCTCGCTGCGATGTTGATCTGCCTGTTGTTTCATTCGATTTTGTGCCAAATTCAGGTTATCCTTTAAGAGTTGGAGAACTTCTTGCCGATGCTCGATGTGATCTTCCACTGCTTGAACCTTCGAATTTTCCCTTAAAGATGATGTGATGGATGGTGGATGATATCCATAAAGTGCCATAAATGGGGTCATTTTTGCTGCAGTGTGGAAGGAAGTGTTATACCACCATTCAGCGAGAGGTAACCACTTGACCCATTATGTTTGTTTATCGGATACAAAACAACGAATATATCCTTCCAAATATTTACTTACTATCTCAATTTGACCATCAGATTGAGGATGATAAGATGAGCTATGAGCTAATTGAGTACCCAAACAAGAAAATAACTCCGTCCAAAAATTTCCAGTAAAAATGGGATCTCTGTCGCTCACAATAACCCTTGGGCTTCCATGTAGCTTTGAATTCTGTCCATAAATGTAGTAGCAACTGTACTTGCTTTAAATGGATGAGATAATGCACAAAAGTGTGCATACTTGGTAAGTCTATCAACTACCACCATGATGACACTCTTTCCTTCGGACTTAGGTAAACCTGTGATAAAATCCATTGAAATCTCCTCCCAACGTTGACTTGGAATGGATAAAGGTTGTAGAAGTATCGGGGTCTTAATTGCCTCAACTTTATTCTAATGGCAAACCAAACATTCCGCCACAAACTTTTGGATATCAGATTTAAGGCCATCCCAAAAAAATTCTTTCTTCACCCTGTGGTAAGTTTTTATAAATCCTGAGTGTCCTCCTAAAGGAGAAGTGTGCAATTCCAGAAGAATCTTTTGTTTTAGTTGGGAATTCTTACAAAGATATAAGCGATCTTTGTACCATAAGGAATCATTTTTCCAACTAAATGGATCAGATGTACTAGGATCTTGCTGCAACTTTTGAATGAGTGTCCATACATCTTTTTCCTTCTTCCATTCATCTCTTGCTTCGGTTATCCAATCTGGTTGGATAATAGAAATAGCACAAAGCAATGCTTCCACCTCTTCATTCTTTCTTGAGAGTGCATCTGCAACAACATTAAGCTTTCCTTTTTTGTAGATTATTTCAAAGTCATAACCCAACATCTTTGTGACCCATTTTTGCTGCTCTTCTGAAGATATTCTTTGTTCCAAAAAGTGTTTAAGACTATCATGATTAGCTTTTACCTTGAAGTGTCTTCCCATTAGGTAAGTTCGCCATTTCTTTAGTGCATGCAGTATTGCTAACATTTCCTTCTCATAAATAGGTTTTTGTAAATACTTTCCTTTGATTGCACGACTTTCAAAAGCAATGGGTCTTCCTTCCTGCATTAAAACTGCACCAATTCCATTTCCTGAGGCATCACATTCCACAATAAAGGTTTTGTGAAGTCTGGCGTAGCTAAGACCGGTGCTAGGCACATTTCCTCTTTAAGATGTTCAAAGGCCTTAGTTGCTTCAGGAGTCCATGAAAATGCATCTTTCTTCAATAATGATGTTAGAGGTGCTGCTATTCTCCCATAATTCTTAACAAACTTGCGATAATACCCTGTTAACCCGAGAAATCCTCGCAACTTCTTTATGGTTGTGGGGACTTTCCATTCCTTAATGACTTTAATTTTGTTAGGGTCTACTTTAACACCCTCGTGAGATACAATATGACCCAGATATTCCACCTCTTGTACTCCAAAGAAAAATTTTGATGTTTTTGCATATAATTGTTTCTCCTGCAATAGTTTGAGCACCCTGTCAACATGTTCAACATGATCCTTCCAAGACCTGCTATAGATTAGTATATCATCAAAAAATACTAGCACAAATTTTCTAAGGAAGGGTTTGAAAATGGAATTCATCAACCCTTGAAATGTAGAAGGTGCATTGTAAGGCCAAAAGGCATGACCAAAAATTCATAATGACCCTCATGAGTTCGAAATGTTGTTTTTGGAATATCTTCAGTCTTCGTTCTAATTTGATGATATCCCGAACGAAGATCCAACTTGGTAAAATAAATTGCTCCATGTAATTCATCCAATAATTCATCAATCACAGGAATGGGAAATTTATCTTTAATGGTGAGCTTATTGAGCTCCCTATAATCCGGACACATTCGCCATGATCCATCCTTCTTGTGTACCAATACTACAGGAGTAAAGAAAGAACTTTGACTAGGTTGAATTATACCCGTCTCTAACATTTCTTCAATCATGCGTTCAATTTCGCTCTTTTGGACGTAAGGATATCTATAAGGCCTGACGTTTGGAGGAACACTTCCTAGAATCAAATGAATAGCATGATCATGATCACGAATAGGTGGGAGTCCTTTGGGAGTTTCAAACACCTTAGAATGATTCTCCAAGACTTGTTGGAGATCTGCAAAAATAGATGATTTTGATGTTGGAACTTCTAGTGAGCATAATTGTGCAATTACGCCTCGTTGTTCTTTCTTTAGAAGCTTTGTCATGACATTAGAGCTTATTATCTTTCCAGGCTTCCCTGCAATACCCCGTAGTTCGACTTCCTTTCCTTCTGAAAAAAATTTCAAGAAAATTTCTTGAAAATTAAAAGCTACCGTCCCCAAAGATTGTAACCATTGTACTCCTAGTACAAAATCAGCACCTCCCATAGGAATGGAAATACATATTACCCCATGGTTAGCTTGATATTATGGAATTTTCCAGAGCAATTTATAGTTCCTCCATTTGCAACCATCACTTGACATTCTGGTGCTGGGTATAGGAAACAATTTAATTCCTTGGCTACCTTATAATGAATAAAGTTATGGGTGCTACCTGAATCAATCAACACTATTACCTTTTTCTTCTTGATATCTCCTTCTATCTTGAGAGTTTGAGGAGTGGTAATTCCTGCCAGTGCATTACACGATATGGTCGGATTCATTTCTTCCTCTTCTAGGGCTATTTCCTGGTGTATATCCTCTTCTTGTTCATTTTCTTCTTCCTCTTCACAATCTATGTAAAATAATTTCTTCTCAGCACACTTATGACCTTTAGTGTATTTGCTATCACAACTGTAGCAAAGCCCTTTTTCTCTTTTTCTTCCAATTGTTGTGGTTTCAACCTTGTAGGTTGTGTAAATCTAGGCGTAGTAACACTTCCTTCTTTATAGAATTGAGTGGTAGGCTTCCTTGTCGCCATTATTTTACATTCAACTTTTCTTGCCAACCTGAATGCCTTCTCCAAGGAATCCGGTTCCAAAACGCGAACTTCATGTTGGATGTTATCCTTTAAAGTGCCTATGAAGAGATCAATCCTGTGTGCCTCTGGAATATCAGTTACCCTTATATTCAATTTTTGGAAGTCCTCAATGTGCTGCCCCACTAAACCCTTTTGTTTGAGATTTATCAATTGGCTAAAGAAGGTGTTGCTCTCTGTATCCTCATAATGTGCTATCATTTCCTCCGTAAAAATTGACCAAGTGACAATTTTTTTACGGGAGCAAAGCCATCGATACCATACAAAAGTATTTTGTTCTAAATGTAAAGTTGCAATGCGTACCTTTTGTGTGTTTTGCACGTTATGGAGATCAAAATATTGCTCCATCTGTAGTATCCATGTTACAGGATCCTTTCCATCAAACTTCCTCATATCCATTTTTGGAATATGGTGGTTCTTCCCGCCAACATTAGAGTTTATGAAATCATGATTGACATTTATTTTGTTCTCATCATGAGGTTCTTCTACTATCTTTTCACCATTAGGAAACATTTCTTGTATCAACTTTGTCAAACTTTCGATGTCTTCTTTTAGATCATTCTTCATGTTTTCCATGTTGTCTTTCATGTCATCCATCTTAGCTTCCATGCCAGCTTCCATGCCATCTATGCCTTTCTTCAAACCGTCCATCTTCGCTTCCACACCTTTCTTCAAAACTTCCATTTCATTTTTTGTTGCTCTTTGCGAGAGTGAAATTTGTTGCACTTGCTCTTGTAATTTTGATAGATCATGTTGCAATTCTTCATCTTCATGAGTCATAGTAGACCCTTCTGAAGGCTTATTGGGTGTTGAATTATTTTTACGGGGCATATTTTAGAACCCAATACTGATATCTATTCTACAATATGCCCTTGGAATCAATTCAAATTGATTCTTCAAACAAGACTTATGCAATTCGCAAAAAAATACACACCTTTTTCTTGCTTTTGAGGAGCTCGATATTGAAATTGGGTTATATTTGTAATTGCAGCACTTCAATATTTGAATTTCGGTACCAATGTAGCCCTCTAAATTATATTTCGAATGCCATAGGTCTGACCTAATTTGGATTCTCCAAGACAAAGTTGTGAGCAATCTCCCACAATGACCTAATTATGGACTAGTTCAGTACAGCAAACTTGTACGACTTGCCACATGTCACGGTTTCATCCTTTGGCAATGAAATTGATAGTCAAGAAACTAAAGTCTGTGTACTAGTGACCACTTTTTACGGCACTCCAATCCGATGCTCAGAGAGAGAGTTATGAATATTTTCCCACGATCACCTCTTTGAGATGAAATTCAAGAGCCTGAAAAAGCACTACCTTCCAAAGATCATATCTCCAAAAATATTGCAAACCAAGATCTGAATTTTTTTTAAGATGTTCCTCAGGATTTTTTCTTTGAACCCTATGAATTTCAGCTTCTGAGACTTCGTAGAAAAAAATTTATAGTGAAAATTCCACGATGACCTGTTTAGGAGCATGAAAAACGACCTAACTTCCACAGATCATATCTCCGAAAATATTGCGTACCAAGCTCTGAAATTTTTAGACGATCTTCCTCAGGATTTTGGCTTTGCACCCTAAAACTTTAAGCTTTTGAAACTTTGTATAAAAAAATTTATAGCGAAAATTCCACGATGACCTGTTTGGAGTAGCGAAACCCTAGAATCCAAAGCTCTGATACCAAATGTTGTGTAACCAGCTCCAAAAATAGAAGAAAAGAGATATCAACGCCTTAGAAATAAGCTACTTCGAGGGGGAAACCTCCAATACATTACATAAATGAACAATTCTTGGATGATACAATTTACAAAACCTCCTTTCTATATATAGGAGTCCATGTGGCCATAATGTAATCTTAGTGGGCCACAATGTAATCCTAGCCGACCTAACAATAATAATTTAAGGGCACAATAATAAAAAAATGGGGGTTACAAGCGTACAATAATAACAATAAGGGGATTACACTAATAACAATAAGGGACTATACTAGTAATATAGGGACCTAACATTTTGTAAGGACCATACCATAAAGGATCAAATTTGCCATGTTTCCCTTTCTCTTCCCTCCTGGTATCCCATCTTAATACCAGATCTCCAGTCTGAAACATGATTTCTTTTGCCTTTTTGTCAAAAATAGATTTCATTTTCTCCTGATAAATGATCAAATTTTCTCTGAATTTATTTCTGCTTTTATTTAATTCTATCACCTGGTTTAGTCTTCTAATCAGGGCATTAGGTTCCTCTTTAGAGTCTTGAAGAAAATAAATTACTAGTCTTGCTAGCTGAGTAGGAAACAGAGCCTGAGCACCATATACCAATTCATACGGAGACTTACCAGTGGATCTTTTAGTAGTCATCCTTACTGCCCATAAAGAAAAAATTAACTTTGAATCCCAATCCTTTTGATTCTCATTAATTGTTTTCTTCAATATCTTAACCAATGTTTTATTAGATGATTCTGCTAACCCATTTCCTTAAGGATGATATGCTGTGGAGTGTGATAACATTACATTATAAGTCTAACAAAAATTTATGAATCTGACTGAATTGAAAACCTGAGCATTGTCAGTTACAATTTTTACTGGACACCCAAATCTAGTGAAAATATTCTCCTCCAAAAACTTCATCACAACCAAATCATTTGCCTTTCTAGTAGGAACTAACTCTACCCATTTTGTAAAATAATCAGTAGCAGTTAGAATCCACTTACACTGCCCACTTGATGGTGGATTAATCTCTCCAATGAATTCCAATCCCCATTGTCTGAAAGGTTCTTCAATAAATACAGGAAGAAGTGGTAAAGGAGCTAGTCTTTTATTTTCTGCAAACAATTGGCATTTATGGCAACTTCTAACAGTTATGTATACATCAGCAAATAAAGAGGGCCAATAAAAACCTGATTTAAGAATCTTATGAGCAGTTACCTTCCAGTTATAGTGACATCCACACAAGCATTCATGATATTCTTTAATCACCTCCATGGTTTCCTCTTCAGTCAAACATAACATCAATACACCAGCAAGATCTTTCCAATACAACTTAGCTTCAATTATAACATAAGGCTGAGCTTTGAGTTTCAGAGCTCTCTACTTAGCACTGTTTATTGAAGGAGGACAAGAAAAGAAACAGAGATAATGAATGATATCTTTATACCAGCTTGAACAGAGAAATTTGTACTTAATTGCTAACTTGGTCTTAATATGATCTGTTTCTTCAGTTACTTCATCTACAGGCACAAGTAAACTAATTCCCAAAGCTTGGAAATTAGATTATGTCAGCAATTTAGCTAGTCCCTGTCCTTTGACTAACTTTGTTGGTTTGATATCCAGGTCATATCCCTGGATTTTGGCAATCCATTTTCCTCTTTTTCCTTCCACATCACTCTGTACTAGCACATCCTTTACAGCAGAATTAGGCACATATGCTACTATTTGAGAATGAATTATATAAGTTATGAAAGTCTTTAATGATTTTACTAAAGCATATACCTATTTATCCAAGATATTATACTTCAGTTCTGCATCTCTGAGGACTTTACTGAAAAAGGCTACAGGGTGTTCACTACCTTCTTCATTTTTTTGTAATAATACAACAGCAATAGTAGAAGATGATGCAAATGAGAAGACCTGAAAAGGTTTCAACTAATCTGGACTGATTAAGACAGGAGCTTCTTAGAGAGCTTCTTTAATTCTACCGAATGATTCTCTTGCATATTTATCCCATTTTACTTCAACATACTTCTTTAACATATCTGTTATTCTCCTGAAAATTTCAGCATAATTTGGAACAAATCTTCTCAGAAAATTGATTTTTCCTAGAAACCTTTGGATGTCCTTTTTACTTCTAGGCAATGGAATTGTCTGTATAGCTTCAACCCTTTCACAGTCAATCTTTACTCTTTGTTTTGAAACTATATGACCCAATAACTTACCTTCTTCTAAAGAAAACAAGGATTTCTTGGGATTTAATGATAATCCAAATTTTCTGCATTTCAAGAAAGCTTTCTTCAAGTGTTCTAAGTGTTCACCATTAGACCCTGAAAAAATAGTAACATCATCAAGATAAATAACTACAAATTTATCACCCACAAAAGCAATATCCATTTCTCTTTGGAAAATTTCTCCTACATTCATGAGGCCAAATGGCATCCTAGCATACATGAATGTTCCCCAAGGTGTGGTGAAAGTAGTCTTCTTTTGATCTTCCTTCTCCACAGCCACCTGATTATACCCAGAAAAACCATCAACCATAAATAACCTGAATGCTCCAGTTACTTTCTCCAGAACAAAATCCATCTTGGGTAAAGGATAGTTATCTTTTAAAGAAGCTTTGTTCAAATTTCTGAAATCCACACATAATCTTATCTCTCCATTTTTCTTCCTGACTGGTACCAGATTCGAAACCCAATCTGAATATCTTAGTGGAACTATGATTTTGGCTTGCAAAATTTTTTTCACCTCTTTTTCAATTGGGGCCAACAATAGTGGGTTAATTTGTCTGAGTTTCTAAATATGTGGTTTAACCCCATCTTTCAGTGGTATTTTATGTTGAATAATATCCAAATCATAAGTTTTCAAATCTTCATATGACCATGCAAATACATCCATGAACTATTTAAAAAGGTCTACATACCTTTATTTGTATTCCTTAGGAACTCCTCTAAACAATTTGACTAATTTAGGCTCATGTTGAGTCCCTAAATTGTAGTCCTCCATTTCTCCATCTTGGGATACTTTTTTCTGGTTCATTGACACATCATTAGCATCAAACAATCTTTCAAGAGGTACCAGGCCTCTGGGAAAAATATTATCTTTCAAATTAATTATCTTCTGATCACAATCGAATGTTTCAAATTTTTGGACATATCACTTTGACCACTTTCATCAACTTATAAATCAATTTGACTATCTTCAAAACCTCCAATCATTGTTAGAAACTGATTAATTTGTTCATCATCCTCAAAAACCTGCCAATGTTTCACATTATCAGGGATTGAAGGCCTGTATCTTAATTCAATTTCATATCTCAATCTTGGATTAATTGGTGGTTTAAATGTGCTAGCTACAACTGCCAATGAATCTGCCATTCTGTTCTCTTCTCTTGGAATAAACTGTAAATTAAAAACCTCAAAATAATTCTCAACTAAATCCCACACCTCATTTCTATAAGATCTCAATCTGGGATGTTTAGTCTGGAACCAATTCTTAATTTGTCTTATGATCAACTCAGAGTCACCAAAAACAGATAAAAACTAAATTCCCATATGTTTAGCTGTCTACAGACTTAGAATCAATACTTCATATTCAGCCACATTGTTAGTAGATTCAAATTCCAATTTGAAGGAAAAAGGCAAAAAATTACCTTCAGGAGATATAAATATGAATCTAGCTCCAGTGCCCTCCTTAGAGAATGTGCCATCAAAATAACACTTCCAAATTTTATTTGAACACAGCTCTTTATGTACATTGGCTGAAGCGAGCTGCTTTTTTGAATCTTCAGCAAATTATGCATTTTCATGTAGCATGAAACAAGACAGATCCTCCTTCTCTTGGCCATAAATGGGGGAATTACCTGCATATTTCTTGGTAGTAGTTTTCAAAAATCTAGTTTCTCTGTATAACCTTCTTTCCTCCCCATTAAAAATAGGAATGATAGCGTATGTGAAATCCAATTTCAAAACTCCTCCAAGCTTTGCCCCCCAAGATCTGGACAACAACATACCAAATCTCGCTGGGACATCTGCTACTACCACATCCATCATAATACTCTTAGCTGGAATTTGAGCCAGGGAAACAACCATATCCTTGATAAGACCCACACACTTCACCCTTTTTGAATCAAAGGAAAAAATGCCTCTATATGGTTTGGTGATTTGGAAATTCAATTCTTTCATCACATACAGTGGCATTAGATTATGTGATGCTCCAGAATCTAGCATACAATTATGTAAAATTAAATCATGCAACAGAACTAATATATAAAAAGGTGGAACAGAAGAATCTACCTCTTCAACATGAGGTCTAAAAGTAACCACTGGTTTCTCTTCTTGCAGATTCACTATATCACCCACCTCATCAGACTGAGATAAATTAATAAACTCTGCAATTTCTTTCTTATAACTAGGTGTTTTGACCAACTCAAGAAGTAGAACTTGAATCTTTACTTTTTATAATTCTTTAGACAAGCTGAAAGTTTGATTTTGTTTTGTTAACTTTTCAGGTTCTTCTTGATTTTTAATTGAATTTGCATGTTGATCAGGAATAGTAACAATTTTCTCCAAAATATGTGGGTCATTAGATTTTATTTGAGGAGCTTCAGCTTGTTGCTTCTCTTTCTCTTTTTCTTGATTCATGGGCTGTTTCCTTTTATCTAATTTTTTTAATAGGATTATTTTGTAGTAGAGTCGCTATTGAAGTAGGTACTGATTCTGATTCCTCTCCTTCATCATCCTGAGTTCTCAACCTCTTTTTTGACCTCAAATCATATTTTTTATGCAACTCTGCTTGCATGAAATCAGTAAATTTTTTGCAATAATCATCCATTTCTTCCTGATCAAATGAAATATCAGCTTATTTACATTCTTCTGCATGCACTTTCTCACTCTCTTCTTCTGTTTCATCATCTTGCATATATACAACAGAAATTTGGTCTTCATCTTGTTTATGATCATTATCAGCAGAATGTGATGGGGCTGCCTCTATATATAAAGGTGCTTGGACTTGATCTTGATCTTTTCTTTCTCTCTATAGAATCTGTAGGGGTTGTTTTCTAAATTGGGGATTGAAAACCCCTCTGTTTTTTTGTGTAGGTTTCTTGTTATCTAATTCCAACTTTATTAATTTGTTTGACAAGTTTTTAATTACCTTAGTCATATCATCTATCCTTTGATCTTGTGATGAATCTTCTTCTTTAGCCTTTCCCTTGCCTTGAACCTTTCCAGCAGCATTCATGTTTTCCTCAATTTCTAAGGCATCAGTTTGAATTTGTTCAAGAGTAGAGGCTCTTCTTTCTCTCAAGGTAAAACTGAAATCTGATGCAAATGCACCAGCAAAAACAACCCTTGATCCAATAGGAGGGTGTTTCATTTCCACAGGCAAACTAGTGTACAACTTATTAAATCTTTTGACAAAATCACTCATACTTTCATTTGATTTTTTCTTTATAGCATTAAATTCTGTTAAAGAATAACCATGGTTTCTTTTTTCACCCCATTTTTGAATGAATTGTCTTTCTAATTCATCCCAATCATTGATTGAACCATTAGGTAATCCTTTAAACAATTTTCTTGCCTCTCCACTTAGATACTGTACAATACAAAAAGTCTCATTACTACATCAAAATGTTCTACATTAAATTTTTCAGCAAAAGTGCAAAACAAAGGCAAGTTTTGTTCTGCAGTTATTTCATCTTCACTAGTAAATCTAGGGAGTAACTTAATATACTCCTGAGGCATTGCATTCATTGTTTGGGGTAGATTTAATGGTGCATATCTATTCATCAAGAAAGCAGGGGCTGCCATGTTTATGCCCTGATTGACTACTCCTTGAGCGGAGGTAAAATGAATACCAGTTGTAGATGGGGATAAAAGGGGTGGAACAACTGATATGGGAAGGGGTATATGAACGATAGCAGAAGAACTGGTAACTGAATTAGGTTGATATTCTGTGAATGGAAATGATACAAACTCAAAAGATATTTCTTCTAATGTTGGTTCTTGGAAGTGAATGAGTGATGACAAGGATTCTTTTTCAGGGAAAATGAGTTTCCGGGAAATTTCCTTGGATGGAAAAATATGAGAACTGTTGCCTGGTGCAAGCAGTGTGGCATCAGGTGTAGAAAATATTTTTTATTTTTGGCCCTTCTTTGAAACTAACTTTTCTGGATCTGACAGGAAATTTCCTTGGATGGAAAAATATGAGAACTGTTGCTTGGTGCAAGCAGTGTGGCATTAGGTGTAGAAAAATATTTTTGATTTCTGGCCCTTCTTTGAAACTAAATTTTCTGGATTTAACAGAATAGGGACCTTTTGCTGAGAGGTATCTGACCTCGTGTGAGGCCTGTTAGGAACCAGAATTATTTAAAATAAAACACAGCTTAGTATTTCCTCCTCTCTGAACAACCAGAGGAAATATGAACAAAACCCAGGGAAAACCTTCTAATCTTCGTTCCCCGGCAATGGTGCTAATTAATGTTGTACCTTAATAGACAATCCCTTAGCTGTGATAAGGAATCAGTGCTTAAGACATTTTATGATTATGTCACAAATTTTTATGTATCTATTTTATTAACCCTCAAGTATTTATAATCAAACCCTTAAATGTCAAATATAATGAATTATTCACAATTCTACCATCTGTTGATGTTGAATGAAGTGACTAGAAGAAAATGTAAGAAGAAGTGAAAACATATATGTTGTTTTATACAGAAAATATCATTCCAAACCCCAGAAGAAATATGCGAAGGAAATAGTTAAAACAAAGGAGCGCCAATTAAGGTTGTTTAACTCTTATACACGGAAATTAAAAGGAACCTACTGCTCATAATCTTGTTTTATTCATAGATGGAAATACATAATGAAAACTGGAATACATTTCAACATAAACAAAATGCCAGAAACTTGCTTACTCATTCATTAATCTTTGAATATTTGAGTACAAAAATATTTTTCTGGAGGTCCAAAACTCGGAACCTCTCTTCCTCTTGAAAATTACATTAAATATGGTAAAAAGTAGTTTGGAACTGCTATAACCAATCCTAACTACTAAAACTACTTCAAGACTTCGAACGCTGTCTATTACATGCCTTGAAAATATCTTATTACAATTACATTATCTTCAGAAAATAACATAAAATAAATATCCTAATCTATAGGAATTGCTGATGAAGTGGCTTCTTTTCCTTGATCAACTGATTTGTCTTTCTTTGTTGCTGATCCTTTTGGCAGGTCAAGTTTCCAAGCTCTTCACTTTTTCCATATTTATACCTTTGTCCTGGATGAATGTGTCAGATTGTGATACTCCAATCTGAATGCAGTAATTCGGTCATAAGAATGCCTTTCAAAGAAAATAGTTTTTACCATCCACAAGAGTTGAAAATGTCTCTAAAATGGAATAGATTTTATAAATCATAAAAGTATTCCAACTTTTTTCTAAATCATAAAAGAATTCCATATTTTCTAATTCATAAAAGCATTCAAGCTTTTCTAAATCCTAAAAGTATTCCATCTTTTTCTAAATCATAAAATAATTCCATATTTTCTAAATCATAAAAGCATTCCAGCTTTTCTAAATCAAAAAAGCAATCCATAAAGCCTCCATAAATTTGATTTTTCCTAAATCAGAAAAGCATTCCATAAATCCCTCATGCTTTTATTTTTAAAGATAGATTTTCTTTTTCCTTATGAGAAAAATATCACTTATCCATACTTTTTCCAAATCTATTACTCATTATTTCTAAAACTCATAAAATATACCAACTTGGAAATATAATTTATTTCCATGGAAGAATATAAATTATTATAAATATAATAATTAGGAAATAATTCTTCCAATATTCTTATAATCAACAATTACAAGAATATTCTTCATTTAATATCAATATAATAATTAATAATATTTAATTATTTAATAACCCTCATTTTATGAGAGTTTTTATGGTGGCTTATGCGAGGGATATTACAATGTTCCTCCCAAGGTCAATCTATAAGTGGTTGATTCCTATGTTATGAATTGGAATAGTGTATTGTGTATGTCTGAGTCATCATTTGTAGAATTCAGTGTTCTATGTACTATATATTGTAACTGTTGTGATTAATAAAACAAGTGGTTGTTGTGTGCAACCATTGTCTCTAACTCTCTTCAAATTTTTATAAATTTGATCTCTTTTGGCTCATGTACTTAAGATGGATCTATATTGGTTAGGTAAAAGAACCTAAAGAAAAGTTTATGCAAAAATTCAAATTATTATCAATAATTTGAAATTACATTTTAATAGGTGTGTATATAAAAAGTTTCAAGAAAAGTGATTTTTTCTATTTTCCACTTATTCAAAATCACATAAATCATTTCATTTGACTTTCTAAAATAATTCAACTTCATAATTTTAATTGTTATGGTATTTTATTTTAAAACTTTAAATTAATATTATATTTATATATTTTTATAATAACAATTTTTTTTTAAAATTTTTGTACAACCCACCCTACAACCTTGAAGGTTCATTCTACAACCCAGGCAATATGGCAACATAGGTAAGTTCATCCCTCCATTCCTCTCCCTTTAAAATTAAAATTATGTTCGAAACATAAAAGTAATGTGCACTATAATTTAAAAAAATGAATATACTCTAAAGTAATTAAAAGTAAAAAAAAATGTGTGAATGAGATATTTAAATCTTATATTTTTCAAAAATATTTTAACAAAAGATTTAAATAAACTATTTGAAGATTTATGTTAACTTATTTATGTAGAAATTTGTGTTGTAAGTAATGCTTCCATGTCATATGTAAGTGTCATTGTGAGTCCCAAGGTGTCAATGTATAAGTTGTTGATTCCTATGTTATGAATTGCAATTGTGTATTATGTCATGTCTAAGTCATTATTTGTAGAATTCAGTGTTCCATGTACTATATATTGTAACTGTTGTGATTAATAAAACAACAGTGTTTGGTTTTTGTGTGCAACTATTGTCTCTAGCTCTCTTCAAATTTCTTAAAATTTTATCTCTCTTGGCTAATGTACTTAAGATGGATCTATGTTGGTTAGGTAAAAGAACCTAAAGAAAATTTTATGCAAAATTCCAAATTCTACACCTCCAGTCAATTTAGTCATTCCAAGAACTATTGATATTTCCACATTCTCTTCATGGTTTTGGTGAACTTATGGTTTTTCTACTTCACTTGAAATTTGAAATTCATGAATTTGGTATAGCAATATTTTTCATAATCAAATCTCCATTAGTAAACATTTTTGTATATATTTAGTTAGCAAATAGATATTTAAGATAAAAAAAATTAGTTTAAAAAAAAAAAATACATAACATTTTAAACTTATATATATATATAGATATATCAATTTAATGTTAGATATAATAGCATCAAGATAGGTTGATACTTTTCTACAAAATTTTTAACTCAATTTATAATTTTGACTATAAGATTTTTTATCATGATAAATTGTTTTTCCAATAAGTTAATCAGTTTGATTTATACTAATTATTTATTTAGCATTATTTAAAATTTATTTGAAAATAAATATAGATATCAATTTTTAATTTTAATTTTCTTTCAAATATATTCTTATTTAAAAAATAAATATAAAAATTTTAATTTTTTATATTTAGATTATTTGGTTCTTTTAATTTTATTATAAATTTAAAATTAAAATAAATTAAATTTTAAAAATATGTTTTATATATTAAGCTTCTCTCAAAAAAATGCTTTGTATATTAGGTGAAACATTCTTTTAAGTTAAATACATAATTTTGAATGAAAATTTAACTATTTCTTGTTTGTTAAAGTATTGTTATTTGTGAAATTAACCTATGATTACATAATTTTGAATCAGAATTTAACTATTTCTTGTTTCTTAAAGTATTGTTATTTGTGGAATTAACCTATGATTTGAATTAGTTGTTCCCTTCCCCTAGGTTAGCACAGAAGCAGTGATCGTTATATTTCATTATTTCTATCTTAACACATTCAATATTACTCTATTTTGTTTTAAATGAAAATCACAAGTTTTCCAATACGATGTTATATTTTACTCATTTTTAAATTAGTTATTTTACTTGTTTCCAATACCAATTTAATGTGTAGTATTATTAATAGACAAAAATAATTTTTTCACATTATATTTTGTTAATTTTAACTAAAATTTGGTAAAGATATTTAAAAGCTTGAGTTTAATTTGTTTAATATGTCAAATTCTAGTGTCTCCAGGTTTGAATCTATTTATACATTCAAAAATATATTTTATACAAAAAAATTCATAATCTTGTTAGAAACTGAATCTCCAAATTCTAGTGAAAATGCCATTTCATCTATAAGTTAAACTCTACCCTAATTTTATATGATTTACAACTCAAGGTAAAGATAAGGCCAAACTTAATTTATAATTTTACGTTGGAAATATACTCCTTTTAATTCTTATATTGCTAATTTCTATATTTATAAAGTTTTTTTTATATATAGTTTGTGTGGCTTTAAAGAAGTTTCTATTTTCTCTCTCTTTCTCCCCACCTCTCTCTCTCTCTCTCTCTCTCTCTCTCTCTCGCCCTCTCTCCCCCCCTTATCTCTCTCTCTCTCTCCCTCTTACCCCGTCTATCCTCCCCTCTCCATCTCTCCCCCCTTCTCCCTCTCTCTCTCTATCTATCTCTCTCCCCCCCGCTTCTCTGCCTCTCTCTCTTCCTCTCTCTCTCTCTCCCCCACCCTGCCCCCCGATCTCTCTCTCTCTCTCCCTCCCTACTCACCTCTCTCTCCCTCTCCTCCCCGCTCCCCCCCGCGCCTCTCTCTCTCTCTCCTCCTCCTCCATCACCCTCTCTCTCTCTATCTCTCTCTCCCCCTCCATCACCCTCTCTCTCTAGATCCACCCCCCGTCTCTCTCTCTCTCCTCCCTCCCTCCCCCCTCTCGCTCTCTTTCTCTCTCTCTCTCTCTCTCTCTCTCTCACACTCTCTCCCCCTCTCTCTGTCCTCTCTTGTCCCTCTCTCTATCCCCTCCTCTCTCTCTCTCTGTCACAAACACACACACACTCTCTCTCTCTCTCTCTTGGCATCTCTCTCTCTCCCCCTGATTATTATCATTATCATTAAATGATTATTATATCATTTCACATGTACAATCCACATCATGTAGCAAACAAAAACATGTTATCAATTAAAAATAAAAAATCATCATATTATCTAAAAGGACACAATCATTATATCATCAAAGAAACAATAGACATATTATTATCATATAAAATATACAAAAGAAAAAAATACATACATAAACACATAGACATTAGACATGCAAAACATTTCAACATTATATTATATTTCACTATGATTATTTCATCTAATTAGCATAAGCACATCATGATATGACATAAGCAAACAAAAATGACTTTCATCTAAAAGGATGTAGAAAATACACCATACAATAACACATAGACATTATAACTAAGAAGATAGATACAAATTTGGATTATGGACGAAGAATAGAACATAGAAATCTAAAAACACTATGACTTAGATCTGACTAGTATCGAAGAAAAAGACCTAGTAAAAATAAAGATAAAAAATTGTAAAACATAAAAATCTAAAAACATCATATCTTAAGGCTAAACAAATACGGAAGGATGGATGAAATACATTAGAGAATTTTACTACAATATATGGAAACAAAACCAAAGAATAAAACATGAATATAAAATAAATATAACAGTGTTACTTACAGGTTAAGTGTTTAAAAAAAATCCAATAAGTTAAATATTTAATGATGTAAAATAAAATCATGGAAAATTGAGTATACGGGAAGAAAGCTAAACATGAAAGACAACGTACGATTTGTGGGATCAACAACAAATACAAAATACAGAGCGGGTTTGGGATGTGCGAGACAGTATTAATGAGCGTTTTGAAAATGAGAAACAGGCTCATGGGATTGGGTAGCCAGAACAGAACAGAGCAATTAAAGATTAAAGGACATAGTGGAAAACTAAAAATTAAAAAGAATTAATGTGATTGTGTAGGCAGAACAGAACATAGCAATTAAAGCACATAGTACATAAGAGATGAGATTAATGCGATTAGGGATCGAGCATAAATATTAGGGCAGGCATAGACGTAGTTCAGAGATCAAATCTGGAAGACTCATCCAATGACTAATCCAAAGGTATAACATTCACATATAAAATCATGATCAGGGCAAGAAACAGGTGACCTCGTTACTTTGAGATCAGGGCAAGAAGATCGAAAGAAAGGTAAACGAGATCAGGTCGGGGCAAGAGGATTGAAAAAAAAGTAAACTAGATATAACATTCCCATAGATAAAATCGAAAGAAAAAGTAAAAGTTAAAAAGAAAATCGAAAGAAAATTGAAAATTAAAAAGAATTAATGGGATTAAGTAGCGAGAACAGAACAGATCAATTAAAGATTAAAGATCAAAGGACATAGTAGATTAGCGATCAAGCATAAAGATTAGGCCAGGCAGATACTAAAGGAGGAGACAGAGATGAAATCCGGAAGACTCATACAATCACTAATCAGGTCAAAACAGGGTGAGGGGAAGGTCAATCACAGGAATGACAGAATCATGGGCTTTGAGAAGAAAATTGAAAATTCAATTCTACTTTAAACTGAAGAATATAAAATAAATACAAGAAACACATACCTGCAACAAATACTTTCTGGTTCCTCCTCCTCTCAATTGATGTAAATACCTCACACAACGTCTTTCATTCGTCCATGCATCCATCCCTTCTCGTTGATGGTCAATTCAGTCATCTCTATCAAAAGCGACAGACAAATACCCACCAGATAAAACACTTGCAGTCACCGTTACAGGAAACATTGACATTATACAGTTACAGAGAAAACACTTCCAATGCACGTACAACAAAATTTGCTGCAAATACAAATACATACGATGATAGAAGAAGAAGAGGAGGATGTACAGATGATAGAAGAAGAAGAGGATGATAGCAAAGAAAGAGGATGAACTTGGAAGATACAGATGATAGAAGAAAACGAGGATGAAATTGAAATTATTCGTTGACAACCAATCATATATATACAGATTCCCTCAAGAAAAAGCTTGATGGACCGTTAAAAGGAGCGGATCACAACTTACCAGCACAACGTCTATAACCAAAAAAAAAGCTTGAGATGCTTTTCAATAAATTCTTTTTCCACATCATCTGGTTCAAACCAGTTGGGTTTTCTTAAATTTAAAAAAAGCTTGAGATGCTTTTCAAGAAATTCTTTTTCCACATCCACGTCATCTCGTTCAAACCAGTTGGGTTTTCTTAAATTTAAATTTTGAATGTTGACGCTTGAATTTGAATTTAAGGTATAATCTTTTATATTCCTTAATAATAAGTACTTTATTAATCTTGGCGCAGGCCCTTTTTGGTTCTCTGCCTTCTGCTGTCAGCAATTAGGTGTGCGTCCTTCCAATTAGAGCGTTGTTTATGCCATCAATTTCGATGATGCATTCAAATGCAGTAACTCCGGGAGACGATTCATGCATGGGAGATCCGGGAGTGCCGATGTCTTTGTGGGTTTAGAAATTCTGCAATTTAAGTGTAATTAATATTTGTGAAAGATTGGTTAATTGGGTGAATTAAAAAATAATTGAATTACAAAAAATAAAACACAAAGCTAGTAATCCCATAAATATCATTCATTTACTGTAATTACAATAATTCACTGTAGTTACAATCCCACGTGGGAGAGTGGACTAGAATGGACTCGTGTGGCTTCTGTTCTATTCCTAAATTATATTTATTCTTTACAAATATATATCTTATTTTGTTTTAGTTGAAGTGGAATCACGATCACAATCACAATAAGAATGTATGGTTTCTTTTTTAATTAAATGAATGTATGGTTTTTTTTTTTAAATTAAATGGTTCTTAAATTATATTTATTCTTTAATCATATATATCTTATTTTATTTCAGTTGTAATTGGAAATGTAATTTGTTTTCTTCTAATTAATTAGTTTTTATTAAGAAATATAGAGAATTGTACATGAAATAATAATTATGATAAATGTTTATTAAAATAAAATTTGATTGAAACTTCAAATAGGTGTTTTGAAATTTTTAATTTTTAATATAAAGTAAGAGGTTAAGAAAATTCAAATTATTGTCAATAATTTGAAATCACATTTTAATAGGAGTGTATAGAAAGTGTTTCAAGTGAAAAGTGATTTTTTCTATTTTCAGCTTATTCAAAATCACACAAATCGTTTCATTTGACTTTCTAAAATAATTCAACTTCATAATTTTAATTGTTATGGTATTTTCTTTTTAAACTTTAAATTAATATTATATTTATATATTTTTATAATAATAATTTTTTTCTTTTAATTTTTTGTACAACCCACCCTACAACCGTGAAGGCTCATTCTACAACCCACCCAATATGACAACATGTGTAAGTTGGTCTCTTTGTTTAAAATTAAAATTATATTCTAAACAGAAAATTAATGTGCACTATAATTTTAAAAAATGAATATACTCTAAGGTAATTAAAAGTAAAAAAATGTGTGAATAAGATGTTTAAATCTTATATTTTTCAAAAATATTTTAACTAAAGATTTAAATAAACTATTTGAATATTTATGTTAACTAATTTATGTAGAAATTTGTGTTGGAAGTAATGCTTCCATGTCATATGTACAAGTTATTGTGAGTCCTAATGTAACATACATCAATTACTTCACCTGGAAAGACAAGGAGTTAAAAATTTTTTATACAAGTTACCCATGGGTAACCATTCAAATCACTATTAAATATTTCTTACACATCATTAGTTAGAATGTTCACCAATTCATAGTGTAACCTTAGTTTTAGAATGGCAGATTGCTTAACCATTAAGCACCTCTATTGTAGTACATTAACATAAAACTGTATGATGTAACCTTGCATTCATTTCATCATTCTTGTAGTCATCGAATGCTTGACATTATGAACATCACAACAAGAGCATAATCAACATCATCAAGTTGACACAATAATCAATCACATCATTGAACACCAATATACCGTGGAAAACCTCGTAGGGTGAAAACTAGCAAACATTTAATTTTATTATTAAACGCTGATGAGGGTGGTCAACCCTCACTCAATGGCTTATAAGGGAGACCATCCCTTAACCATTGTTATAATTCTTTACAAGGAAATATACAAATATCTAGCTTAAAGCCATTACAATAATTATGATAGCATTTACCCACTAATATTCATAACTTCATATCTTGGTGGCATTGATGTACCTACAATGTACCATCATACAATGGACCATCCTGTATCTCACAGGCATCTGCATGAACCATTAACCATTTACCTGCCACCATGTTAAGCATAATTCATTGATGTCATCAACAAGCTTTTATAGCATGATTAGATAAAGCCTTATTCAAGAAATAATCAATATTTAAGTGATCCTTTAACACTTATTCATGTACATACCTGAAATGTGAATACAAAAACACAACATGCTTTGCTTATAGTTTCCAAAAGAGTCTTTCTAAAGGAATTATTAACACAAGAGAGCATGTAAACACATTTTTTCTTTTTATGTAAAAACTAATGCAACTAAAGCTTACAAATACATGTCTTCTTTTTCATTTATTATACTAACAATCTTTGCCAATGTAGTCTAACACAACATGCTATCTTTTCCACATACAAATATGTATATTCTTATCAACAAAATCAATTACAAATATTTCATGCATATGCATGATATTATTCCAATTTCAACTACATAATAGTTATGATAGTATAAAGTACTTGCATATAAGTTTTCCTAAGGACACATGATAAGTCAATGTTTCTTCTATCCATGAGAATAACATATCTCTATAACAAAATGGCTATTATTTGCGCATACGGAGCTTATCATAATAGCTTCCCTTCTTGAAATTACAGCTCATTAACTATTCTTTTGATGTAAAGATACACATAGTTATTTTTCAAAAGGAATGTAATATAACTTAGTTTCTTTATGTAGTTCTCATGCTTCCTTTTCACCATATGCACAAAAATAAGAAATCATAATCAAGGTTAACTTAACCTTTAATACTCCTAAATCAATAAGTTCACATAATTTTTCGAGCCATGTAATCTTTTCAAGATGTGACCCTTTTCAAAAAAGTACCATAACTAGCAATTGCACCATATGTTGTAAAGCAAACACCGTAAAGTTGTGGTATAGGAAAGAATAACATATAAGAAAAATAAGAAAGAAGAGGTAGTAAGAACTTTATCGAGCTTCTTTCTCGGCTCCAACTAATCCTCCAGAATAAGGAGTGGAGAGTTATGTGCTAAAACATAAACATAAAAGGCATTAGTAATTTGAAAACATAAACATAAAAGACATCACTAATGTGTCTCACTTCAATTTGTTTTATTTTTACAATATTTTTTTAGTTTCACTTAAAACTGAATTATCTTTCCATATCCCAATAATACATTAAGTTTCGTAGAATTATTTATCTTAGAGCTATTTTTATTTCTAGACATTTTGTTACTATATCCACTACCTAAAAACAATACTACACTAAACACATTGTTATTAAGTTCCCCACCTCCATTTTATTTGTAAATGGAAACTTATTTTTTTAGTTTTTCTATAAATTACATTTATAATGACCAAATTTCTTTGAATCTTGTGATTTTCCATTTATTTCACCTATATCACAACTATTTTTTCCACTTCCACCTCAATCATTTTTTAGTCTTATCCATGTGTAAACATTCTCAATTTAATGAGCTTAATGTCTAAAAATGTTGGTCCTTCCCTTAATTTGTTTTTCAAATAAGCATTTTTGTGTCTTATCTATGTGTAACATTCTCAATTTAATGAGCTTAATATTGGTCCTTCCCTTAATTTGTTTTTCGGTTCATGATGTCCATATAAATTTAATGAAATATGTCACATAGTATTTGAATTTTTTTTTCAAGTAAAAGTTCTGAGCCTTTTCTTAGAAATTTCATTTTAATTATTTTTATCTTATATATCATTTGATATGCTTATATATTTTATACCATATCTATTATTTTTTGTTTTTTAATTTTGGTTCATGATGCCCATATAAATTTAATGAAATATGTCTGCATAGTATTTGAATTTTTCAAGTAAAGCCTTTTCTTAGAAATTTCATTTTAATTATTTTTATCTTATATATTTTTTGATATGCTTATTTATTTTATACTATATCTATAATTTTTTGTTTTTTTACAACAGTTATTCTAAAAATAGAATCACACTATATTTGTTGATTGAAAAAGGAGCTCCTGAGTACCTTTTCTCATATTACTTGAATTAAACTCCTTAAGCTTTTGTCCTAACTATAAGGAACATAAACATGAGTTAAATTTATCAAATAATATTCTCCCAAATCCCATAATGCTTGAGAAGCACATAATAGTTTCATTTTTATGTTTCAAAATCCTTAATTCTCATATTTAGAGAATGATATTTGAGGTGGCTGAAATTTACTTTGAATTTGAAAAAATTAACTTCCTTAAGCTTTTTTCCTAACTATAAGGAACATAACCATGAGTTAAATCTTGAGAAGAACATAATAGCTTCATTTTTAGGTTTCAAAATCCTTAATTCCCATATTAAATTTTTCGAATAATATTATGGAAAATCCCATAATGCTTGAGAAGCACATAATAGTTTCATTTTTAGGTTTCAAAATCCTTAATTCTCATATTTAGAGAACCATATTTGAGGTTGCTGGAATTTACTTTGAATTTGAAAAGATGTTAGAAACCAACTTCTTGACCAACTGAAGGTGCCATCCCCAGTACTGAGAGAGATGTCTTTAAGACATAGATGAAAAACTGATAGTGATGTATTTAAGACATAAATGAGAATATGGTACTATGTGAAATTCCATGGTCAATGCCATTTCCCACTTTTGAGTTAAGAGCAGTAAAAAAGCTAAATTTCCTTCTCTCCCTTCGAGTGGTATTATCCGTAAAGTTCTTACTCTATGGACTTAAAACCTTGAATGGTATAATTTTCCACCTACTTTCCTATATTCATTTTAATGATAGAAGAACACAAAAATATTAAAACACTTAATAAAATATTTTCTCTATAACTCCATTACAGATACCTAACACAATTTTCAGCATGTCAATGGCCCTAGCCAAACGAATATTACGGATGCACTAAAGAGTCATGGACTGTACTCCAGAATAGTCAAGCTCAACTCCTAGCTGGAAAAAAGCCAGATTAAGTTGTTCAATTATACCCCCATGCTGGCTTGCATTCATTGTTTTGCACGACCATTAAAAATAGCAGATACTTCAGCTTTGCATCACGTAACAATCTAGGAGATGCTAGTTCCAATCCTTCTGCTTTAGAAATCTCTCAAAGCTACCAAATTCCCCTTGACCCATCACCTCAATTGCGCATCTATGGATTTGGCCTTACTACATGAAAGAAACAGGTGAAGTCTCTGTCGACCTACATAGCTTTTATGCTTTATGTCACCAGTCACTTTTCTAATTCCACACTGCCAAGAAAGCACCTATCATAAATTTTTAAAAAATTGTATGATTCGATTCAATTCTTCTATAAATTTCAAGGCCGAACGGTTAGATCCAAAAATATTTTATATATTCAAAGCATAGGAGCTTCAATTTTTATTATCTTTGAGAGCATTTGTTTCGGAAATTTGTCTTGAAAAAGAGTGGAAGCCATGTATGCTCAAAGTAGCTTCAAGAATCCGTATTACACAAACCCTAGGCAGTAATCCCTGGGAGGAATCAGGCTAGTTCTGATCCAATCTCGGCCTCAGGCGCCAAAAACATCCGAGTGCAAAAGAGAGGAGAAATAGGCTCCACAGGCGGCCAAGAAGGCCGAAGAACCTGCAAGAGACAATACTAGAGACATTAGACCTGATCAGCAGCTTGCTAGACAATAGTCATTTCAGGCCCAGCCTTAGGTGCCCAAGCCCCCACATCTCCAACCTGAGGTGCCCAAACCTCAAGCCCAACACCAACCCCTGCAGCTCCAACATGAGGTGCCCAAACTCCAGCCCTAGCTCTAGCCCCTGCAGCTCCAACTTGAGATACCCAAGCCCCAGCAGAAGGAAGATCCCAAGAAAGCTGAGCAAAAGGTCCCAGAGGGATCCAGTGCTTCTTCTCCTTTTCCTAATGAGTAGATTCAATCATTTTCTTTGCTCTTTGATGTTGATAGCAGAGTTGGGTAGATGATAGTTCCTACAGAAAATAGATCATAATATATCATTGGTGCTCAGGGGTTCCCAACCTACTAGGCAACAAAAATATCTTTAGAAAGGAATCAAAGATGACATATCGAATCTCACTCGCAGGATATCCAAGCTCCATGGCCAACAGAGCCTCAACTCTAATGTAGACCAGAAGCTGCAGGATTTGGGTGTGAGGGCTATCACTCTGGCCGGAGAAAACCGGGGAGATACCATGGATTTGGGTTTTGAATACAGAAATAACGACATGCTTGAATTTCAGAGAGTGAATTACAAGCCCAATGGGGCTAATAAAAACGAGGAAAGCCCTGATGAAAATCATCGTCACAAGGCAGCTAGCCCTATCAATTCCTTTGGGAATAGCAACATACAGGCTACCAACAACTCCATTCTATATCACAGCACTTGCCCTCGCATAGACCCTGGTGTGCACTTGGCTCTCTCCAATAATCCTGTTTCTTCCAAGGGAATTGCTCCACCCAAGGAAAGCCAGGAAAAATTAGTAGTAAGAGCTGCACAGCCTACTGCAACAACTCTGGGTGAAAAAGCTGTTTAGTTGTGCAGGTTCGACGCTACCAATTTGTGTAGGTTTGAACTTCGTCTAGGGCAGTTGGCTCCAGATCAAGAAAAATAGCACTACTGATAACTGCCTCACCGAAAATTGTTATGAATGGATGCTTAAATAAAGGATTCTGTTTAAAGTTGGTTTTCGGTGGTGGATCGAATGGTCAAAATTTTATGAATCGTCTAACAATCAATTTAAGGGTGGAAAATGGCGTAGAGTGGCACTTTAGGAGAGTTTTTTTCAAATAATTACGCCTTACAGCGTAATTAACCCTTATTTTGTGCATAAGCACTAGAAAGGCATTTTTTAAAAATAATAACAAAGTTAAACATTCTATGTATTATAACATGCAATTAAGTCAAATTGTCCAGTATACAACACAAAATAACTTGTCTTTTTACCCACCAGAACATGTAACTTTTGCAAACTCTTGCAAATGAATTAACACAATGGACTTATCTTTCAAGCATAAGATAAAGACATTATTTCCAAAGAAGATCCTATTACTTATGTTATCTTTGTATATAATTTTTAGAAAGTAATTCCATAATATATTACCTTTGACAACAATTACACATTTCACCTTATAAAGGGAAATCCCGCTTCTTATATCTTCCCATGAAATATCTTCTCATATATTTATTTCATCTTGATATGAGAATAAATTGGAAAATAAGTCAGGTAAATAATCAATGGTGAATTTGTTTCAGTCACATCCCAATAAGTTAATGAAATACCCTTTTCTTTCATATATATAACTCATCCTAAAAAATTGAGCAAAATAACTATTACTCTTTACTATTTTCCCATAATTCGAGGAGAATATATATAATATATATACATATATTTTTAATATATACACTTCTTTCCAAGAAAATGTATTCATTAATAACCATGCAAATCCATACATTTTTTCTCAAGATAAAACGTAATGGACATGCTTACCTTTGAAGAAAGCTCTTAATAAGAACTTCTATTATGCCATAATATTGCATAGCAACTCCCACGGCTGTCATAGTTGTATCAACAAAGGACCAAAGGTGGCCACGATGTGGCATCGATTCCTCGAGTGGAACAACACAAACTCTTTACTCTTTTCTTTTAAACACGTTGGTCTCCTTTCCATTTTCACACTCCCTTCCCTCCCAGTGAATGCAGAAAATAATAGTATATATCTTGTAGTGGAATATGTGTAACCATTTTCTTGAAAAAGATGATAGGTTAGTTTCTAACTAAATCATAACCCTAACCAACTCATGAATTAGTTTCTTGAAAGCCAAATTCATGGTAACTACATGATAATTAAATAGTTCCATAAAAATTGTGAATGCCAACAATTTTACAAGGGTGTTACTCCCATGGTCAATCTATAAGTGGTTGATTCCTATGTTATGAATTGGAATTGTGTATTGTGTATGTGTGACTCATCATTTGTAGAATTAAGTGTTCTATGTACTATATATTGTAACTGTTGTGATTAATAAAACAAGTGGTTGTTGTGTGCAACCATTGTCTCTAACTCTCTTCAAATTTTTATAAATTTGATCTCTCTTGGCTCATGTACTTAAGATGGATCTATATTGGTTAGCTAAAAGAACATAAAGAAAATTTTATGCAAAAATTCAAATTATTATCAATAATTTAAAATTACATTTTAATAGGAGTGTATATAAAATGTTTCAATTACATTTTAATAGGAGTGTATAGAAAGCGTTTCAAGTGAAAAGTGATTTTTTCTATTTTCAACTTATTCAAAATCACATAAGTCATTTCATTTGACATTCTAAAATAATTCAACTTCATAATTTTAATTGTTATGGTATTTTATTTTAAAACTTTAAATTAATATTATATTTATATACTTTTGATAATAATTTTTTTTTTTTAATTTTTGTAAAACCCACCCTACAACCTTGAATGTTCATTCTACAACCCACCCAATATGACAACATAGGTAAGTTCATCCCTGCATTCCTCTCCCTTTAAAATTAAAATTATGTTCGAAACAGAAAAGTAATGTGCACTATAATTTAAAATAATGAATATACTCTAAAGTAATTAAAAGTAAAAAAAAATGTGTAAATGAGATATTTAAATCTTATATTTTTCAAAAATATTTTAACAAAATATTTAAATAAACTATTTTAAGATTTATGTTAACTAATTTATGTAGAAATTTGTGTTGGAATTAATGCTTCCATGTCATATGTAAGTGTCATTGTGAGTCCCAAGGTGTCAATGTATAAGTTGTTGATTCCTATGTTATGAATTGGAATTGTGTATTGTGTCATGCCTAAGTCATCATTTGTAGAATTCAGTGTTCCATGTAATATATATTGTAACTGTTGCGATTAATAAAACAACAATGTGTGGTGTTTGTGTGCAACTATTGTCTCTAGCTCTCTTCAAATTTCTTAAAATTTGACCTCTCTTGGCTAACGTACTTAAGATGGATCTATGTTGGTTAGGTAAAAGAACCTAAAGAAAATTTTATGCAAAAATCCAAATTCTACACCTCCAGTCAATTTAGTCATTCCAAGAACTATTGATATTTCCACATTCTCTTCATGGTTTTGGTGAACTTATGGTTTTTCTACTTCACTTGAAATTTGAAATTTATGAATGTTGTAGCACAATATTTTTCATAATCAAATCTCCGTTAGTAAACATTTTTGTATATATTTAGTTAGTAAATAGATATTTAAGATAAAAAAATTAGTTAAAAAAAAAAAATACATAACATTTTAAACTTATATATATATATATATATATATATATATATCAATTTAATGTTACATATAATAGGATCAAGATAGGTTGATACTTTTCTACAAAATTTTAAACTCAATTTATAATTTTGACTATAAGATTTTTTATCATGATAAATTGTTTTGCCAATAAGTTAATCAAAGTTTGATTTATACTAATTATTTATTTAACATTAATTTAAATTTATTTGAAAATAAATATAGATATCAATTTTTAATTTTTAATTTTTTTTAAAATATATTCTTATTTAAATACCATATAAATTTTAATTTTATATTTCGATTATTTGGTTCTTTTAATTTTATTATAAATTTAAAATTAAAATAAATTAAATGTTAAAAATATGTTTTATATATTAAGCTTCTCTCAAAAAAATGCTTTGTATATTAGGTGAAACATTCTTTTAAGTTAAATACATAATTTTGAATCAAAATTTAACTATTTCTTGTTTGTTAAAGTATTGTTATTTGTGGAATTAACCTATGATTACATAATTTTGAATCAAAATTTAACTATTTCTTGTTTGTTAAAGTATTGTTATTTGTGGAATTAACCAATGATTTGAATTAGGTGTTCCCTTCCCCTAGGTTAGTGATCCTTATATTTCATTATTTCTATCTTAACACATTCAATATTACTGATAGTCTTCATTACCAGCACAACTACTCTATTTTGTTTTAAATGAAAATCACAAGTTTTCCAATATGATGTTATATTTTACTCATTTTTAAATTAGTTATTTTACTTGTTTTCAATACTAATTTAATGTGTAGTATTATTAATAGACAAAAATATTTTTTTCACATTATTTTTTGTTAATTTTAACTAAAATTTGGTAAAGATATTTAAAAGCTTGAGTTTAATTTGTTTAATATGTCAAATTCTAGTGTCTCGGGGTTTGAATCTATTTATACATTCAAAAATATATTTTAAACAAAAGAAATCATAATCTTGTTAGAAATTGTATCTCCAAATTCTAGTGAAAATGCCATTTCATCTATAAGTTAAACACTACCCTAATTTTATATGATTTACAACTCAAGGTAAAGATAAGGCCAAACTTAATTTATAATTTTACATTGGAAATATACTCCTTTTAATTCTTATATTGCTAATTTCTATATTTATAAAGTTTTTTTTTGTTTATTTAGTCTGTGTGGCTTTAAAGAAGTTTCTACTTTTTTTTCTAATTTTAGATATATTTTGTCCATGTTTATTTGGTTTTTTGATACAATATCTAATGGCTAACATTTTATCAAAAAAATGATTCTAGAGGTTCAGAAAATTCATAGTTAAAAGACTGTATTCCCTAGAAGAAACCAATTTCCAAATTTGCATCCTTGTATTTTACAAACAACTATAATTTTTTTCTAGATCATTATTCCATTTAGAACATGATTCCTATAGATCACATCCTTGGCACAAACAAATACAAATATATTTTCATGCTACGCATTTCCATTACCATTTAGGGCATAAATTCTCTCCTTTATGACCTCACTCTACATTTTATTCCTCCCTAAGTGGAAATTACTTAAAAACTATTATTTTCGACAACTCTAATCTACAGGAATCTCCTCAATACTCTCAATGTAATTGACAACCCCAACTTATAATTTTTAGTAGGGAATACCCTTATAAATTTTGACATAACATCTATAACTCGTTTCATTTTTAATTCATCATATTTTAAATAATGCAATGGGAAACAATGCAATTTAACTAGCTTAGGGAAACATAATTTCCATATATGGCTACATAATTTCCATATGTGACCATAGTCATCTATAGACATGATTTAAAAAATAAGGAAAAATTCTCAATTCTATTTTTATAATAATTTTTTTTTTTATTTTTTTTATTTTTTGTACAACCCACCCTACGACCCCGAAGGCTCATTCTACAACCCACCGGATATGACAACATGTGTAAGTTCAACAAAATATTTAAATAAACTATTTGAAGATTTATGTTAGCTAATTTATGTCAACATCAACTTCATATATTTCTATATATAGGAAAAAAATAAGCTTTCATGGATAAAAATTTTTATTTGGTCGTATATATACTCTATTTAGTATTCAAAAATACAATTTAAACAATGAAAAATAACACATTGTATTTTCCACTCTAAAAAAGTTTTCAGGTGAAGAAATTTGTGTTGCAAGCGATGCTTCCATATCATAAGTAGGTGAAGAAATATATGTTGGAATTAATGCTTCCATGTCATATGTAAGTGTCATTGTGAGTCCCAAGGTGTCAATCTATAAGTTGTTGATTCCTATGTTATGAATTGGAATTGTGTATTGTGTCATGTCGAAGTCATCATTTGTCGAATTCAATGTTCTGTGTAATATATATTGTAACTGTTGTGATTAATAAAAAAATAGTGTGTCCTGGATGCGGGTGGGTAAATGGAATGTGGCGGTGGCCAGCCTGGCGACCAACACCTAGCCAAGCCACATGCTGCCCATCGTTCTCAGTGAAGGTGCCATAAATTCCCGGAGGAAGCAGGACTCAACGTTCATGTCTCATTTGCCTTGGCATTATTGCTTTGCCTTCACGCGCTCTGCCATGGTGACGCGCCCTTCTGTGCAACCCTCTCCCGCTCCGTCTACTTGCCTTATGAGCATTTTCCCTCTCCATTTGGGTTTTCGGCTTGCTTTCAGGTTGCTCGAGCTCCTCGCCCTCCAACTGATTGTCTTTCGGCCTTTGTTGCGTATTCCACGCCTCCACCAGCCCCTCCGTCCTCTTCGTGCTTGTCTGACCCTCTGCAGTAGTCGTCTCTTCCATTAACTAGTTCTCACAGCCCTCATTCGCTTCTATGCGCACCTTGCTCTCTGAATTCATTTCGCTCTTCCCCGTCCCACTCTGTCTTCCCCGGTTCTCACTCCCTATTCACTAGCATTGTTTTCCACACCAAATTGCTGTGCAGGCATAGAATTTGCTGTAGAAGAGGTGGTGGCAGCATAGGGGAGGGCTGTAGGGGTTCACACTCGCCACTTGCCTTCCACGATTTCGGTAGTCGGCATCCTTCAGATAGCAACATGGGCCAATTTCATTTTTGCAGTGACCTGGCCAAGCCGTGCATTACTGCTACCATCTCAGTCTCTTCCCACGAAGAGCCTTAGGTTGGTGAAGCTTCATGCTCCAAAAAACATCGGAAATATACCATTATGGTTCAGCATCCTCGCGACACAAGGAAATCAATGGCACTCCCAGTCAAGCCAAGCACGACTAGCTTCAGCAGTGAGGGTGATAGCAACAGTGACTCGGCTCGTGGGAAGCAAAATCTCAACTTGGATTTAGGCTCCTCTTCCACGTTAGAGAGTTCCCCCCAGCACTCTAAGAGTGCCGCTGAAGATCTCGAAGATTACAGTTGTCCCATAGCCGAGGATAATCCTCCTCCACCTACAAACAGCTAGCTTCTTGTCAGGTCTTGCTTTCCTTTTCTTGGCCTTCCGTCATGTTAAGTTTAAGGTCAAACACGTTGATGCTCACCTCCTTCTGTTGGAAATGTCATCATTAATGGCAAAGGAATTGGCAAAGACAGGAGCAGCATCTAAACTACTACCCATGAGGCAAAAGAGACAAGGCAATGGATTGGAGGACAAATTGAATATCTGGCCAAGTTTTTTATATGTTAATGAAGAACTGTGATCAATGTTAAGTATGGTTGAGTAAAATTGGAATATATATGACATGTGTGATCAGTTTCATAATGGGCAGAGGATACCTACGGTGCCCGGAAAGGAATGAAATCATTGTTGCAAAGTTAGGAATATGTGTATTATATGACTGATGCAATTCCTGTGTGGAATCTCCTGAAACTCTGTATGAGTCTCTGTGTATGGAGTTAAAAATGAAGCCCTGTTGAGGAATCATGGTGGTAGGATTCAAATTCCAGGATGATACCTTCTTGAAAAACTGGTTTATTTTGAGATTTGCAGTCGTGAAATTACTTGGTTGAATATATGAGGGGCTCTCGAGGCATTCAGTGTATCCATTGAAGAAATTGATGGTGGAAGAGATATGATGCTTTTGAATGTACAGGCAGAAGCAGAACTATGACAAGATAGAACTCTAAAAAGGAAGGTTGATATGTTATATATGTATCATAACAGAATTGAAGAATGACATTGAATTGTATCGAGTTAATGATTGTATGGAACTCATGCCAAAGATAGACCAGATTTAAAGCGCAAACCCAGACTAACCCTTTGGAATCATGAACGGAACCTTGAGCGAAGGGCAGAACCATGAAGGAGGAACAATGAAGGTGGTTTATGGTTTTCATCGCACCGTTTTCAGTGGGCAAGCGGTATTCAATAGGTGGGGAGCGATTCCATAGAATGGGTGACACGCATCCCTATATGATTTTACAAAACCACTTTTCACCATGCGCCATCGTGCATTATAGTTTGACCCAGGACGCCCAGCGATATCTTTAAGTGTCGTTGATCTAGGAAGGGGTCATCGAACGGTTGTGATTTGTTAATGATGCGTGAAGTTTAACACAGATACGGCAAACCATCGCACGTTAACGTTCGCACTACAAGAAAAAAGGAAATTGGTGAGGGGTGAAAAATGTCACCATAAGCTCATTGGTGACGGTCAAAAGAGCCTTTGTCACCAAAAATTGAACGACGCCAAAGGTGGCCTCGCCGAAAGTATAGGTGTTGTGGTGACATTCAAGGTTCATCACCAATAATGATTTATAATGACAGATAGTGACCGTCACCATTGCATATGAGCAATGGTGACGGACAATAGCCTCCGTAACCAAAAATTTGAACATCACCAAAGGTGGCGTCGCCAAAAGTATGTGTTGTGGTGACATTCAAGGTCCATCACAAATATTGATTATAATGACGGATAGTGACCGTCACCATTTCAAATGAACAACAACAATTTATTGTGATGGACCTTCCATGGCCGTCACTATTGGTGCATATATATGGTGACATTCATTGACCGTCACCATTTCATATTTGGTGAGCATCAAAAAATGTCATGATAAGTTCATTGGTGACTTCAAGGTCTATCACGAATAATGACTATAATGACAAACAATGACCCTCACCATTTCATATCAACAATGATTTATGGTGACGGACCTTTCATGGTCGTCACTATTGATGCGTATATATGGTGGTGTTCATTGACCCTCACCATTTCATATTTTGGTGAGGGTCGAAAAATGTCACCATAACCTCATTGGTGATGGTCAAAAGAGCTTCATCCATAAGCTCATTGGTGATGGTCAAAAGAGCTTCATCACCAAAAATTGATTGCCGCCATTCCATATGAATATCAAGCCAGGATGGAATCGAACCACCAACCTCCTGCTTGTAAAGCAGGTGCTCTTCCATTGAGCTAGCACCCTTTAAAGAATTAGAATCCAGTGAAGAGATATACAAATCAGGACTAAAAAAGTGTGCAAATACTGTGATATGAATTGCCAAGTTAATCATCTGAAGTCTGAAGCGGTGTATATCTGCAAGGAAGGTAAATCGTGAATTGCCAAGTTAATCATCTTAAGTCTGAAGTGGTGTATATCTGCATAGAGAGAAAGTAAAATAAAGGAAGGTAAATCGGAGATTTACCTTCCTATTCTTAGTATTCAAAAGAAATTAATATATATATTTCAAGTCAATATGAAGTAAGAAGCATTGTCTTAACTAAACCAAGGAAAATATAGGTAGAAACCAAGTTCTCTAAATGTTGGAGCAGATCAGTGTAAGACGATGAAAATATAAAGGATCAGCATTGGAAGCAGTGGTGAGGTCTTGGAAGCATTCATAAGTCAAGGGTCTAAGTCCTGGTCATGGTACTTGTCATTTGAAGATCTATAAGAAGAATTTCTTGTGGGTTTTCCTCTCCAAGAGGGAGAGGTTTTTCCCTCACTCTAGGAGCCTAACTTTGTGTCTTTTGTATTTTGGTAGTTTACTTGATGAAAGACTAAATAAGCTAAGCAAGAGAAGACATTAGTAACTCAAGTAAACTCACAAGTAATTATCAAGAAGAGAATTTGAATTAATCTCTAGCCCTACAAATTCTCAGCACATATATCAGCTTGTTGAAAGTTGAAACACCAAACCATCCATTACCAAAATACAAAAGACACAAAGTTAGGCTCCTAGAGTGAGGGCAAAACCTCTCCCATGAAAGACTAAATAAGCTAAGCAAGAGAAGACATAATTAACTCAAGTAAACTCAAAAGTAATTATCAAAAAGAGAATTTGAATTAATCTCCAGCCCTACAAATTCTCAAAACATAGATCACCTTGTTGAAAGTTGAAAAACCAAACCATCCATTTTTGTTGTTTAAGGTTTTTTATGTGTAGCTATATTTTCCTTTTGAATGGGAGGGCATCACAAAAACATACTTTCCCTAGTATTATCTTGAGTATAGATAATACCTTCTCCAACAATAAAGGCTAATAGACATATACTAGTTTCCCTAAGTTCTAAATCTACACCTTGCATAACATTTAGTCATGTCACTTGGTTCTTTGCAAGATGGCACATAAGAGTAATGGGTAAGGAACCATGCATAACATTTTTCCATGTCACTTTGTTATTTTCAAGATGTCACATAAGAGTAATGGGTAAGGAAGATTTCATCGACTCACATAATAAGCTTGAAAATTGCCACAAATATCTTGGCTTTCTTCCATAAAGAATTCGATCTCTAGAGCAGTTGATTATCAATATTGGCGCAGCTACCTAAGTAGAACTACAAAAGTTTATATTTCACTATTATTAATTCAATTACAACTGTTCTTTCTCTTGATAAGCTTCCAGTGTCTAATCATGCGCTAATCATAGAAGATGTAGATACAAGCCCTTCCAAGACACTGAACCCCCTAAACACCACACTGGAAGGAAGACACATCTCATGGAACCTATGGAATGCCTCCCTCTCCACCATCCTTTCTAATGACCAGTGTCCTACCTATCTTTTGTGAGTGTTATTTTTTTAAACACTGCTGGAGACATATAGATGATCAATGTTCAGTTTTACTTCAAGGAAAGGTTCATTGGTCTTTTACATCTTTTGGAGATTGTCAATATCTAGTTCGTATTCCCCTCTTTCGGATGTGGCAGTCCTTACAGAGATTGGCATTATTCAATCTATGGAAGATTTATGTTTTTCACCATGAGGATAGCTCATTCTATACTTATGTTCTGTGGAGGGATAAGGTATACCATCAGTGTTTGGCCAAAGACACTACTGATCAAAGATGCCCAATGTTTAGATCCCATTGTTTATTTTTATATGCTCTTATATTTTGATAAGTGTTTATGATCTCAACTTTTTTCTCTACTGTTTTTGAATAGTTTCTACAGATATAAGACATCTTTTCCAAAAAAAGAAAAAGCATTACAAAGTCCATCCTTACCTGGTATTACCATCAATTTCATATAGCAAAATTAAAGAAAACTAAGATTGGGAAAAGGAGAAGACGTGAACATCAATGGCATATGATTCTAATTTTAGCATGGATAGTTTAGATTCATATCTAGATATGGACATTCAGTAGTTTTCTTCTGTATTTTTCAACAAATTAAACGTGATACAAAACTGTGTACGAGTTTTTATCCCAGCACAATTTTAGGGAAGTGTAATGAATAAGAAAGGTAAAGTTTTGAACCTGCATACATTCATGCCAATAGGTGGAGATTGAAACCTGTAGACATTCTTACTGCATATTTTCCATTTTGGCATTGTCCATTATTCCAATCCCAACCTAGAATTCTGATAATAGTGACTAGTACAACTTGCTAGTATATACTATAGACCCATGTCAAATAATTGTGACAATACAAAACTTAAAAATATGCAAGTACAAGTTTTAAGGTCATTGATATCTGCATCCTATCTCTGCATGATGGACATATTTTAATTAGTGTGCTCCAAGGAAGAGATAAAATCTCCTTGAGATCTACACCCTATTGCTAGATTACATGCACTCTTCTTAACTAGACTTCAGACTAGGTCAAAATTAGCAAACTACTTAAATGAATTTAAAACTAACACTTGCAAAGTGCATGCACCCTATTTTACATCGAAAACACATGCAAATTACTGAGAATAGATTGTTAAGAACAAAACAAAAATCCAATCTATAATATTGATCACTCCCTCATAATTAAAGTGCCATACTATTGAATTTGGAAAAAGGAAGTGTGCCCCTCACTATCCTATCGAAATTCTGCAACTAAAGCACTCATACCTCATTCATACATGTGCTAAGGAGTGCCACATGTGCAACCAGATTGTAAAAGACTATCCAAGGTACAGTATTTTAATACTACCTCTTATTGAGAAAATTGTTCTCCACCCATCCAAGTCTCCCAATGAATATCTTGAAATTCCCTTGGCCAAGGGCTTAGTTAAGATATTTGCAACCTGTCTGAATGTACTCTAGATCAATTGCTCCCTTCTAAAACATGTTCCCAACAAATGGTACCTGATTTTAATGTGCTTGGAGAAATTGTCACAATTGACCCAAGTGGGCTCCAACATCTCACATGTTAGTGCTGCAATCAACTTGTGAAGCCATATATGGCTTTACAACTAGTAGCGTTGATTGCAATATACTCCGTCTCTTCTAAATTCAATCGCACTAAAAGCTGCTTCCTAGTCAACCAGAAAATTGTTTCTAAACCGAAATTGAAGTAGCACCAGAAAGTACTCTTGCTATCACTTGCATCTCCTACACAATAAAAATCAATAAATCCATGTTGCATCCACTCACCATCTCTTGCATATTTCAAACCATACTATTTTGTACCCTTAAAATATCAAAGAACATGTTTTGCAACTACCCTATGAATATGCCTCAGATCAATTGTGAACTAGATCAAGGTGTTCACTATGAAACATACATCAAGTATCTAATCAATTGTCTATACATCAAAGGATCTACCATATCTGAGTTCAATTCAGCATGTAACCTAGAATTGGCATCATTGGGGTGACCATGGATTTACAAACATTCATTTGGAATCTTTTCAAGGTCTCAAGCATGTACTTTCCATGCCAAAGGAAAACCTCACTTGTACTTGGCCACACCTCTGGACCCTACTGGGTATGTGTTATATTCAGACACTGGAAGCTCTACGAAATGAAAAAGATTGATATTGTCACTTCCTCTACTCTTTCAATTAATGCTTTTGCTTGCCTTCACAAAAAATTCAAAATTAGAAAATTTATTATGAACACTTGTAAGGAAACCAAATCTGAGTATTTCATAAAGGAAGCAGTGATATTTTCTGATTTAGCTTCACCCTTTACCAAGAATAATGACAAAATGTTTGTTCCAAGATCAAGTGAAAATTATTACAAGGCTATCCACCATTTTCTTTTAGCCATAGATTCCCTTGTTGAAACACCAAACCATCCATTTTTTGTGTTTAAGGTTTTTCATGTGTAGCTATATTTTCCTTTTGAATGGGAGGGAATTGCAAAAACATACTTTCCCTAGTGTTATCTTGAGTATAGATAAGACCACCTCCAACAATAAAGGCTAATAGATGTATACTAGTTTCCGTGAGTTCTAAATCTACACATTGCATAACATGTAGTCATGTCACTCGGTTCTTTGCAAGATTGCACATAAGAGTAATGGCATGCTCTGTTTCTTGTAATGCAACAAGAGAAGTCTAGGGTCTTTACTTTATGTTATTTTCCTACCAAGTGCATCGGTTGGAAGGTCAGCGGCATACAATGCACACAAGATATAATATTTTTCGGAGAATAAAAATAAAAATGGAAATGCATTGTCTAGAACTGAAACAACAGTAGCATTTTCCCCAATATATGTCACCCTCATTGTTACAACTAGTAGCCCTAAACCCCATAACCCATCACACTGTCTATCTTTATGCCACACAGAGAATGGACCCTCTCTATCTCTAAGACCCGATGAAAGTTCATCCTGTAGGAAGTGACTAAATGTTGACAAGCTTGAAAAAATCTCAGCAAACTGCAATATCTCAGCACCTCCTCTAACACACGCTAAAGATAAACATAAATTCAGGATTACAAGAGATAAATCTCTTCAGCTATCATGTCGAAGCTGACTAATTACACACTTTGAAGGAAAATGCTTTTAAAAAACAGGAATCCATGTATTAGATGCAAGGAAACCTTTTAAGAGCATATCAATTACAACTAAAGATATGTTTGTAACATTATTCTTTTCAACACAACTGCAAAGAATAGGCAAAAATCCCAAACTCATAAGAGAAACATCAGAAAGGACATCTCCCACATTCTCCATTTTCCTAGCACTTTTTATGTTGAACTTGCATTCATTTCATCATTCTTGTAGTCATCACATGCTTGACATTATGAACATCACAACAAGAACATAATCAACATCATCAAGTTGACACAATAATCAATCACATCATTGAACACCAATATACCCTGGAAAACCTCATAGAGTGAAAAATAGCAAACATTTAATTTTATTATTAAATGCTCATGACGGTGATCAACCCTCACTCAATGGCTTATAAGAGAGACCATCCCTTAACCATTGTTATAATTCTTTACAAGGAAATATACAAATATCTAGCTTAAAGCCATTACAATAATTATGATAGCATTTACCCACTAATATTCATAACTTCATATCTTGGTGGCATGGATGTACCTACAATGTACCATCATACAATGGACCATCCTGTAGCTCACAGGCATCTGCATGAACCATTAATAATTTACCTGCCACCATGTTAAGCATAATTCATTGATGTCATCAAAAAGCTTTTATAGCATTATTAGATAAAGCCTTATTCAAGAAATAATCAATATTTAAGTAATCCTTTAACACTTATTCATGTGCGTACCTGAAATGTGAATACAAAAACACAACATGCTTTACTTATAGTTTCCAAAAGAGTCTTTCTAAAGGAATTATTAACACAAGAGAGCATGTAAACACATTTTTTCTTTTTATGTAAAAACTAATTCAACTAAAGCATACAAATACATGTCTTCTTTTTCATTTATTATACTAACAATCTTTGCCAATGTAGTCTAACACAACATGCTATCTTTTCCACATAAAAATATGTATATTCTTATCAACAAAATCAATTACAAATATTTCATGCATATGCATGATATTATTCCAATTGCAACTACATAATAGTTATTATAGTATAAAGTACTTGCATATAAGTTTTCCTAAGGACACATGATAAGTCAATTTTTCTTCTATCCATGAGAAGAACATATCTCTATAACAAAATGGCTATTATTTGTGCATACAGAGCTTATCATAATAGCTTCCCATCTTGAAATTACAGCTCATTAACTATTCTTTTGATGTAAAGATACACATAATTATTTTTCAAAAGGAAGTTAATATATCTTAGTTTCTTTATGTAGTTCTCATGCTTCCTTTTCACCAACTTATGACATATAACCATATTTTATGCACAAAAATAAGAAATCATAATCAAGGTTAACTTAACCTTTAATACTCCTAAATCAAGAAGTTCACATAATTTATCTAGCCATGTAATCTTTTCAAGAGGTTAGCCATGTAATCTTTTCAAGAGGTGACCCTTTTCAAAAAAGTACCATAACTAGCAATTGCACCATATGTTTCAAAGGAAACACCGTAAGGTTGTGGTATAGGAAAGAATAGCATATAAGAAATATAAGAAAGAAGAGGTAGTAAGAACTTTATCAAGTTCCTTTCTCGGCTCCAACTAATCCTCCAAAATAAGGAGTGGAGAGTTATGTGCTAAAACATAAACATAAAAGGCATCAGTAATTTGAAAACATAAACATAAAAGACATCACTAATGTGTCTCACTTCAATTTGTTTTATTTTTACAATATTTTTTTACTTTCACTTAAAACTGAATTATCTTGCCATATCCCAATAATACATTAAGTTTGGTAGAAATATTTATCTTAGAGCTATTTTTATTTCTAGACATTTTGTTACTATATCCACTACCTAAAAACCATACTACACTAAACACATTGTTATGAAGTTCCCCACCTCCATTTTATTTGTAAAAAGAATCTTAATGTTTTAGTTTTTCTATAAATTACATTTATAATGACCAAATTTCTTTGAATCTTGTGATTTTCCATTTATTTCACCTATATCACAACTATTTTTTCCACTTCCACTAAAATTTTTCTCAATCATTTTTTAGTCTTATCCATGTGTAAACATTCTCAATTTAATGAGCTTAATGTCTAAAAATGTTGGTCCTTCCCTTAATTTATTTTTCAAATAATCATTTTTAGTCTTATCCATGTGTAAACATTCTCCAAATTTAATGAGCTTAATGTCTAAAAATATTGGTCCTTCCCTTAATTTGTTTTTCAAATAAGCATTTTTGAGTCTTATCCATGTGTAACATTCTCAATTTAATGAGCTTAATATTGGTCCTTCCCTTAATTTGTTTTTTGGTTCATGATGTCCATATAAATTTAATGAAATATGTCGCCTAGTATTTGAATTTTTTTTTCAAGTAAAAGTTCTGAGCCTTTTCTTAGAAATTTCATTTTAATTATTTTTATCTTATATATCATTTGATATGCTTATATATTTTATACCATATCTATTATTTTTTGTTTTTAAATTTTGGTTCATGATGCCCATATAAGTTTAATGAAATATGTCTGCATAGTATTTGAATTTTTCAAGTAAAAGTTCTGAGCCTTTTCTTGGAAATTTCATTTTAATTATTTTTATCGTACATATTTTTTGATATGCTTATTTATTTTATACTATATCTATAATTTTTTGTTTTTTTACAACAGTTATTCTAAAAATAGAATCACACTATATTTGTTGATTGAAAAAGGACCTCCTGAGTACTTTTTCTCATATTACTTGAATTAACCTCCTTAAGCTTTTGTCCTAACTATAAGGAACATAACCATGAGTTAAATTTATCAAATAATATCCTCCCAAATCCCATAATGCTTGAGAAGCACATAATAGTTTCATTTTTATCTTTCAAAATCCTTAATTCTCATATTTAGAGAATGATATTTGAGCTGGCTGAAATTTACTTTGAATTTGGAAAAATTAACTTCCTTAAGCTTTTTTCCTAACTATAAGGAACATAACCATGAGTTAAATCTTGAGAAGAACATAATAGTTTCATTTTTAGGTTTCAAAATCCTTAATTCCCATATTAAATTTTTCGAATAATATTCTGGAAAATCCCATAATGCTTGAGAAGCACATAATAGTTTCATTTTTAGGTTTCAAAATCCTTAATTCTCATATTTAGAGAACCATATTTGAGGTTGCTAGAATTTACTTTGAATTTGAAAAGATGTTAGAAACCAACCTCTTGACCAACTCAAGGTGCCATCCCCAGTACTGAGAGAGATGTATTTAAGACATAGATAAAAAACTGATAGTGATGTATTTAAGACATAAATGAGAATATGGTACTATGTGAAATTCCATGGTCAATGCCATTTCCCACTTTTGAGTTAAGAGTAGTAAAAAAGTTAAATTTCCTTCTCTCCCTTCGAGTGGTATTATCCGTAAAGTGCTTACTCTCTAGACTTAAAACCTGGAATGGTAGATTTTTCCACCTACTTTCCTATATTCATTTGAATGACAGAAGAACACATAAATATTAAAACACTTAATAAAATATTTTCACTATAACTCCATTATAGATACCTGAACACAATTTTTAGCATGTCAACGGCCCTAGCCAAAGGAAGATTACGGATGCACTGAAGAGTCATGGACTATACTCCACAATAATCGAGCTCAACTCCTAGCTAGAAAAAAGCCAGATTAAGTTGTTCAATTATTCCCCGCATGCTGGCTTGCATTCACTATTTTGCACGACCATTAAAAATAGCAGATACTTTAGCTTTGCATCACGTAGCAGTGTAGGAGACACTAGTTCCAATCCTTTTGCTTTAGAAATCTCTCAAAGTTGCCAGACTCCCCTTGACCCATCACCTCAATTGCGCATCTATGGATTTGGCCCTGCTACATGAAATAAACAGGTGAAGTCTTTGTCGACCTACATCGCTTTTATGCTTTATGTCACCAGTCACTTTTCTGATTCCACACTGCCAAGAAAGCACCTATCATAAATTTTTTTAAAATTGTATGATTCGATTCAATTCTTCTATAAATTTCAACGCCGAACGGTTAGATCCAAAAAGATTTTATATATTCAAAGCATAGGAGCTTCAATTTTTATTATCTTTGAGAGCGTTTTGTCTGGGAAATTTGTCTTGAAAAATAGTCGAAGCCATGTATCCTCAAAGTAGCTTCAAGAATCCGTATTACACAAACCCTAGGTAGCAATCCCTTAGAGGAATCAGGCCAGTTCCAATCCAATCTCGACCTTAGGCGCAAAAAACACCCGAGCCCAAAAGAGAGGAGAAACAGGCTCCACAGGCGGCCAAGAAGGCCGAAGAACCTGCAAGAGAAAATACTAGAGGCATTAGACCTGATCAGCAGCTTGCTAGTGAATAGTCATTTTAGGCCCAGCCTTAGGTGCCCAAGCCCCCACAGCTCCAACCTGAGGTGTCCAAACCCCAAGCCCAACACCAGCCCCTGCAGCTCCAACGTGAGGTGCCCAAACCCCAGCCCTAGCCCCAGCGCTTGCAGCTCCAACCTGAGGTGCCCAAGCCCCAGCGGAAGGAAGATCCCAAGAAAGCTGAGTAAAAGGTCCCAAACGAATCCAGTGCTTATTCTCCTTTTCCTAATGAGCTGATTCAATCATTTTCTTTGCTCTTTGACATTGATAGCAGATTTGGGTAGATGATAGTTCCTATAGATAATAGATAATAATAGATCATTGGTGCTCAGGGGTTCCCAACTGACTAGGCAACAAAAATATCTTTAGCAAGGAATCAAAGATGACATATCGAATCTCACTCTCAGGCTATCCGAGCTCCATGGCAAACAAAGCGTCAACTCTAATGGAGACTAGAAGCTGCAGGATTTGGGTGTGAGGGTTATCACTCTGGCCGGAGAAAACTGGGGAGCTACCATGGATTTGGGTTCTGAATCCAGAAAGAACGACATGCTTGACTTTCAGAGAGTGAATTACAAGCCCAATGGGGCTAATAAAAACGAGGAAATCCCTGATGAAAATCATCGTCACAAGGCAACTAGCCCTGTCAATGCCTTTGGGAATAGCAACATACAGGTTTCCAACAACTCCATTCCATATCACAGCACTTGCCCTCACATAGACCCGGATGTGCACTTGGCTCTCTCCAATAATCCTGTTTCTTCCAAGGGAATTTCTCCACCCAAGGAAAGCTAGGGAAAATCAGTAGTAAGAGCTGCACAGCCTACTGCAACAACTCTAGGTGAAAAAGCTTCTAAGTTGTGCAGGTCTGACGCAACCAATTTGTGTAGGTTTGAACTTCATCTAGGGCAGTTGGCTCCAGATCAAGAAAAATATCACTACTGATAACTGCCTCACCGAAAATTGTTATGAATGGATGCTTAAATAAAGGATTCTGTTTAAAGTTGGTTTTCGGTGGTGGATCGAATGGTCAAAATTTTATGAATTGTCTAACAATCAATCTAAGGGTGGAAAACGGTGTAGAGTGGCACTTTAGGAGAGTTGTTTTCAAATAATTACGCCTTACAGCTTAATTAACCCTAATTTTGTGCATAAGCACTAGGAAGGCATTTTTTAAAAATAATAACAAAGTTCAACATTTTATGTAGTATAACATGCAATTAAGTCAAACTGTCCAGTATACAACACAAAATAACTTGTCTTTTTACCCACCAGAACATGTAACTTTTGCAAACTCTTGCAAATGAATTAACACAATGGACTTATCTTTCAAGCACAAGATAAAGACATTCTTTGCAAAGAAGATCCTATTACTTATGTTATCTCTGTATATAATTTTTAGAAAGTAATTCCATACGATATTACCTTTGACAACAATTACACATTTCACCTTAAAAAAGGAAATCCCACTTCTTATATCTTCCCATGAAATATCTTCTCATATATTTATTTCATCTTGGTATGAGAATAAATTGGAAAATAAGTCAGGTAAATAATCAATGGTGAATTTGTTTCAGTCACATCCCAATAAGCTAATGAAATACCCTTTTCTTTCATATATATAACTCATCCTAAAAAATTGAAAAAAATAATTATTACTCTTTACTATTTTCCCATAATTCGAGGAAAATATATATGATATATATATATATTTTTATATATACACTTCTTTCCAAGAAAATGTATTCATTAATAACCATGCAAATCCATACAATTTTTCTCAAGATAAAACGTAATGGACATGCTTACCTTTGAAGAACGCTCTTAATAAGAACTTCTATAATGCCATAATACTGCATAGCAACTCCCACGGCTGTCATTTCTATAATGCCATAATACTGCATAGCAACTCCCACGGCTGTCATAGTTGTATTAACAAAGGAACAAAGGTGGCCATGATGTGGTATCAATGCCTCGAGTGGATCAACACACACTCTTTACTCTTTTCTTTTAAACACGTTGGTCTCCTTTCCATTTTCACACTCCCTTCCCTCCCAGTGAATGCAGAAAATAATAGTATATATCTTGTAATGGAATATGTGTAACCATTTTCTTGAAAGAGATGATAGGTTAGTTTCTAACTAAATCATAATCCGAACGAACTCATGAATTAGTTTCTTGAAAGCCAAATTCAAGGTAACTACATGATAATTAAAATAGTTCTGTAAAAAATGTGAATGCCAACGGTTTTACAAGGATGTTCCTCCCAAGGTCAATCTATAAGTGGTTGATTCCTATGTTATGAATTGGAATAGTGTATTGTGTATGTCTGAGTCATCATTTGTAGAATTCAGTGTTCTATGTACTATATATTGTAACTGTTGTGATTAATAAAACAAGTGGTTGTTGTGTGCAACCATTGTCTCTAACTCTCTTCAAATTTTTATAAATTTGATCTCTCTTGGCTCATGTACTTAAGATGGATCTATATTTGTTAGGTAAAAGAACCTAAAGAAAAGTTTATGCAAAAATTCAAATTATTATCAATAATTTGAAATTACATTTTAATAGGAGTGTATATAAAAAGTTTCAATTACATTTTAATAGGAGTGTATAGAAAGCGTTTCAAGTGAAAAGTGATTTTTTCTATTTTCAACTTATTCAAAATCACATAAATCATTTCATTTGACTTTTTAAAATAATTCAACTTCATAATTTTATTGTTATGGTATTTTATTTTAAAACTTTAAATTAATATTATATTTATATATTTTTATAATAACAATTTTTTTTTTTAATTTTTGTACAACCCACCCTACAACCTTGAAGGTTCATTCTACAACCCACCCAATATGACAACATAGGTAAGTTCGTCCCTCCATTCCTCTCCCTTTAAAATTAAAATTATGTTCGAAACAGAAAAGTAATGTGCACTATAATTTAAAAAAATGAATATACTCTAAAGTAATTAGAAGTAAAAAAAAATGTGTGAATGAGATATTTAAATCTTATATTTTTCAAAAATATTTTAACAAAAGATTTAAATAAACTATTTGAAGATTTATGTTAACTTATTTATGTAGAAATTTGTGTTGGAAGTAATGCTTCCATGTCATATGTAAGTGTCATTGTGAGTCCCAAGGTGTCAATGTATAAGTTGTTGATTCCTATGTTATGAATTGGAATTGTGTATTGTGTCATGTCTAAGTCATCATTTTTAGAATTCAATGTTCCATGTACTATATAGTGTAACTGTTGTGATTAATAAAACAACAGTGTGTGGTTTTTGTGTGCAACTATTGTCTCTAACTCTCTTCAAATTTCTTAAAATTTTATCTCTCTTGGCTAATGTACTTGAGATGGATCTATGTTGGTTAGGTAAAAGAACCTAAATAAAATTTTATGCAAAAATCCAAATTCTACACCTCTAGCCAGTTTAGTCATTCCAAGAACTATTGATATTTCCACATTCTCTTCATGGTTTTGGTGAACTTATGGTTTTTCTACTTCACTTGAAATTTGAAATTTATGAATGTTGTAGAACAATATTTTTCATAATCAAATCTCCGTTAGTAAACATTTTTGTATATATTTAGTTAGCAAATAGATGTTTAAGATAAAAAAAATAGTTTAAAAAAAAAATTCTACAAATAGATATTCAAGATAGGTTGATACTTTTCTACAAAATTTTAAACTCAATTTATAATTTTGACTATAAGATTTTTTATCATGATAAATTGTTTTTCCAATAAGTTAATCAAAGTTTGATTTATACTAATTATTTATTTAACATTAATTTAAATTTATTTGAAAATAAATATAGATATCAATTTTTAATTTTTAATTTTTTTTTTTAAATATATTCTTATCTAAATACCATATAAATTTTAATTTTATATTTCGATTATTTGGTTCTTTTAATTTTATTATAAATTTAAAATTAAAATAAATTAAATTTTAAAAATATGTTTTATATATTAAGCTTCTCTCAAAAAAATGCTTTGTATATTAGGTGAAACATTCTTTTAAGTTAAATACATAATTTTGAATCAAAATTTAACTATTTCTTGTTTGTTAAAGTATTATTATTTGTGAAATTAACCTATGATTACATAATTTTGAATAAGAATTTAACTATTTCTTGTTTGTTAAAGTATTGTTATTTGTGGAATTAAAATATGATTACATAAATTTGAATCAGAATTTAACTATTTCTTGTTTGTTAAAATATTGTTATTTGTGGAATTAACCTATGATTTGAATTAGTTGTTCCCTTCCCCTAGGTTACCACAGAAGCGGTGATCGTTATATTTCATTATTTCTATCTTAACACATTCAATATTCCTGATAGTCTTCATTACCAGTACAACTACTCTATTTTGTTTTAAATGAAAATCACAATTTTTCCGATATAATGTTATATTTTACTCATTTTTAAATTAGTTATTTTACTTGTTTTCAATACTAATTTAATGTGTAGTATTATTAATAGACAAAAATGATTTTTCACATTATTTTTTGTTAATTTTAACTAAAATTTGGTAAATATATTTAAAATATTGAGTTTAATTTGTTTAATATGTCAAATTCTAGTGTCTCGGGGTTTGAATCTATTTATACATTAAAAAATATATTTAAAAAAAAAAATCGTAATCTTGTTAGAAACTGAATCTCCAAATTCTAGTGAAAATGCCATTTCATCTATAAGTTAAACTCTCCCCTAATTTTATATGATTTACAACTCAAGGTAGGCCAAACTTAATTTATAATTTTACGTTGGAAATATACTCCTTTCTATTTTCTCTCTCTCTCTCTCTCCCCACCTCTCTCTCTCTCTCTCTCTCTCTCTCTCGCCCTCTCTCCCCCCCTTCTCTCTCTCTCTCTCTCTGGCTCTCTCTCTCCCTCTTACCCCATCTCTCCTCCCCTCTCCATCTCTCCCCCCTTCTCCCTCTCTCTCTCCCCCCTCCCCCGCTTCTCTGCCTCTCTCTCTTTCTCTCTCTCTTCCCCTCTTTCTCTCTCTCCCCCTTTACTCCCCCACCCTACCCCCCGATCTCTCTCCCTCTCTCTCTCCCTACTCCCCCCCCCCCCCCCTTCTCTCTCTCTCTCTCTCTCTCTCTCTCTCTCTCTCTCTTTCTCACACACACACTCTCTCCCCCTCTCTTTGTCCTCTCTTGTCCCTCTCTCTACCCCCTCCTCTCTCTCTCTCTCTGTCACTCTCTCTCTCTCTCTCTCTCTCTCTCTCTCTCTCTCTTGGCATCTCTCTCTCTCCCCCTGATTATTATCATTATCATTAAATGATTATTATATCATTTCACATGTACAATCCACATCATGTAGCAAACAAAAACATGCTATCAATTAAAAATAAAAAATCATCATATTATCTAAAAAGACACAATCATTATATCATCAAAGAAACAATAGACATATTATTATCTTATAAAATATACAAAAGAAAAAAATACATACACAAACACATAGACATTAGACATGCAAAACATTTCAACGTTATATTATATTGCACTATGATTATTTCATCTAATTAGCATAAGCACATCATGATATGACATAAACAAACAAAAATGACTTTCATTTAAAAGGATGTAGAAAATACACCATCCAATAACACATAGACATTATAACTAAGAAGATAGATACAAATTTGGATTATGGAAGAAGAATAGAGCATAGAAATCTAAAAACACTATGACTTAGATCTGACTAGTATCAAAGAAAAAGACCTAGTAAAAATAAAGATAAAAAATTGTAAAACATAAAAATCTAAAAACATCCTATCTTAAGAAGGATGGATGAAATACATTAGAGAATTTTACTACAATATATGGAAACAAAACCAAAGAATAAAACATGAATAAAAAATAAATATAACAGTGTTACTTACAGGTTAAGTGTTTAAAAAAAATCCAATAAGTTAAATATTTAATGATATAAAATAAAATCATGGAAAATTGAGTATACGGCAAGAAAGATAAACGTGAAAGACAACGTACGATTTGTGGGATGTGCGAGAGAGTATTAATGAGCGTTTTGAAAATGAGAAACAGGCTCATGGGATTGGGTAGCGAGAACAGAACAGAGCAATTAAACATTAAAGGACATAGTAGAAAAGTAAAAATTAAAAAGAATTAATGTGATTGTGTAGCCAGAACAGAACATAGAAATTAGAGAACATAGTACATAAGAGATGAGATTAATGCGATTAGGGATCGAGCATAAATATTAGGGCAGGCAGAGACGTAGTTCAGAGATGAACTCTGGAAGACTCATCCAATGACTAATCCAAAGGTATAACATTCACATATAAAATCATGATCAGGGCAAGAAACAGGTGACCTCGTTATTTTGAGATCAAGGCAAGAAGATCGAAAGAAAGGTAAACAAGATCAGGTCAGGGCAAGAGGATTGAAAAAAAAGTAAACCACATATAACATTCACATATATAAAATCGAAAGAAAAAGTAAAAGTTAAAAAGAAAATCGAAAGAAAAGTGAAAATTAAAAAGAATTAATGGGATTAAGTAGCGAGAACAGAACGAGCAATTAAAGATTTAAGATCAAAGGACATAGTCGATAGGAGATTAGCGATCAAGCATCAAGATTAGGCCAGGCAGATACTAAAGGAGGAGACAGAGATGAAATCCGGAAGACTCATCCAATCACTAATCACGTCAAAACAGGGTGAGGGGAAGGTCAATCGCAGGAATGACAGAATCATGGGCTTTGAGAAGAAAATTGAAAATTCAATTCTACTTTAAACTGAAGAATATAAAATAAATACAAGAAACACATACCTGCAACAAATACTTTCTGGTTCCTCCTACTCTCAATTGATGTAAATACTTCACACAACGTCTTTCATTCGTCGATGCATCCATCATTTCTCGTTGATGGTCAATTCAGTCGTCTCTATCAAAAGCGACAGACAAAGACCCACCAGATAAAACACTTGCAGTCACCGTTACAGGAAACATTGACATTATACAGTTACAGAGAAAACACTTCCAATGAACATACAACAAAATTCGCTGCAAATACAAATACATACAGATGATAGAAGAAGAAGAGGAGGATGTACAGATGAAGAAGAAGAGGATGATAGAAAATAAAGAGGATGAACTTGGAAGATACAGATGATAGAAGAAAACGAGAATGAAATTGAAACTATTCATTGACAAGCAGTCATATATATACAGATTCCCTCAAGAAAAAGCTTGATGGACCGTTAAAAGAAGCGGATCACAACTTACCAGCACAACTTCTATAACCAAAAAAAAGCTTGAGATGCTTTTCAAGAAATTCTTGTTCCACATCATCTGGTTCAAACCAGTTGGGGTTTCTTAAATTTAAAAAAATCTTGAGATGCTTTTCAAGAAATTCTTTTTCCACATCCACGTCATTTCGTTCAAACCTTTTGGGTTTTCTTAAATTTAAATTTTGAATGTTGACGCTTGAATTTGAATTTAAGGTATAATCTTTGATATTCCTTAATAATAAGTACTTTATTAATGTTAGCGCGGGCCCTTTTTGCTTCTGTGCCTTCTGCTGTCAGCAATTAGGTGTGCGTCATTCCAATTAGAGCGTTGTTTATGCCATCAATTTCGATGATGCATTCAAATGCAGTAACTCCGGGAGACGATTCATGCATGGGAGATCAGGGAGTGCCGATGTCTTCGTGGGTTTAGAAATTCCGCAATTTAAGTGTAATTAATATTTGTGAAAGATTGGTTAATTGGGTGAATTAAAAAATAATTGAATTACAAAAAATAAAACACAAAGCTAGTAATCCCATAAATATCATTCATTTACTGTAATTGCAATGATTTACTGTAGTAACAATCCCACGTGGGAGAGTGGACTAGAATGGACTCGTGTGGCTTCTGTTCTATTCCTAAATTATATTTATTCTTTACAAATATATATCTTATTTTGTTTTAGTTGAAGTGGAATCACGATCACAATCACAATAAGAATGTATGGTTTTTTTTTAAAATTAGATGGTTCTTAAATTATATTTATTCTTTAATCATATATATCTTATTTTATTTCAGTTGTAAGTGGAAATGTAATTTTTTTTTTTCTAATTAATTAGTTCTTTTTTAAGAAATATAGAGAATTGTAGATGAAATAATAATTATGATAAATGTTTATTAAAATAAAATTTGATTGAAACTTCAAATAGGTGTTTTGAAATTTTTAATTTTTAATATAAAGTAAGAGGTTAAGAAAATTCAAATTATTGTCAATAATTTGAAATCACATTTTAATAGGAGTGTATAGAAAGCGTTTCAAGTGAAAAGTGATTTTTTCTATTTTCAACTTATTGAAAATCACACAAATCATTTTATTTGACTTTCTAAAATAATTCAACTTCATAATTTTAATTGTTATGGTATTTTATTTTTAAACTTTAAATTAATATTACATTTATATATTTTTATAATAACAATTTTTTTTTAAAATTTTTTGTACAACCGACCCTACAACCGTGAAGGCTCATTCTACAACCCACCCAATATGACAACATGTGTAAGTTGGTCTCTTTGTTTAAAATTAAAATTATATTCTAAACAGAAAATTAATGTGCACTATAATTTAAAAAAATGAATATACTTTAAAGTAATTAAAAGTAAAAAAATGTGTGAATAAGATGTTTAAATCTTATATTTTTCAAAAATATTTTAACTAAAGATTTAAATAAACTATTTGAATATTTATGTTAACTAATTTATGTAGAAATTTGTGTTGGAAGTAATGCTTCCATGTCATATGTACGAGTTATTGTGAGTCCCAATGTAACATACATCAATTACTTCACATGGAAATACAAGGAGTTAATTTTTTTTATACAAGTTACCCGTGGGTAACCATTCAAATCACTATTAAATATTTCTTACACATCATTAGTTAGAATGTTCACCAGTTCATAGTGTAACCTTAGTTTGAGAATGGTAGATTGCTTAACCATTAAGCACTTTTATTGTAGTACATTAACATAAAACTGTATGATGTAACCTTGCATTCATTTCATCATTCTTGTAGTCATCACAACAAAAACATAGTCAACATCATCAAGTTGACACAATAATCAATCACATCATTAAACACCAATATACCGTGGAAAACCCCGTAGGGTGAAAACTAGCAAACATTTAATTTTATTATTAAATGCTCATGAGGGTGATCAACCCTCACTCAATGGCTTATAAGGGAGACCATCCCTTAAACACTTTTATAATTATTTACAAGGAAATATACAAATATCTATCTTAAAGCCATTACAATAATTATGATAGCATTTACCCACCAATATTCATAACTTCATCTCTTGGTGGCATGGATGTACCTACAATGTACCATCAGACAATGGACCATCCTATAGCTCACAGGCATCAGCTTGAACCATTAATTATTTACCTGCCACCATGTTAAGCATAATTCATTGATGTCATCAACAAGCTTTTATAGCATGATTAGATAAAGCCTTATTCAAGAAATAATCAATATTTAAGTGATCCTTTAACACTTATTCTTGTGCATACCTAAAATGTGAATACAACAACACAACATGCTTTTCTTATAGTTTCCAAAAGAGTCTTTCTAAAGGAATTATTAACACAAGAGAGCATGTAAACACATTTTTTCTTTTTATGTAAAAACTAATGCAACTAAAGCATACAAATACATGTCTTATTTTTCATTTATTATACTAACAATATTTCCCAACGTAGTCTAACACAACATGCTATCTTTTCCACATACAAATATGTATATTCTTATCAACAAAATCAATTACAAATATTGCATGCATATGCATGATATTATTCCAATTGCAACTACATAATAGTTATGATAGTATAATGTATGCATATAATTTTTCCTAAGGACACATGATAAGTCAATGTTTCTTCTATCCATGACAAGAACATATCTCTATAAAAAAATGGCTATTATTTGCGCATACAGATCTTATCATAATAGCTTCCCTTCTTGAAATTACAGCTCATTAACTATTCTTTTGATGTAAAGATACACATAATTATTTTTCAAAAGGAAGTTAATATAACTTAGTTTCTTTATGTAGTTCTCATCCTTCCGTTTCACCAACTTATGAGAGATAACCATCTTTTATGCACAAAAATAAGAAATCATAATCAAGGTTAACTTAACCTTTAATACTCCTAAATCAAGAAGTTCACATAATTTATCTAGCCATGTAATATTTTCCAGAGGTGACCATTTTCAAAAAAGTACCATAACTAGCAATTGCACCATATGTTGCAAAGGAAACACCGTAAGGTTGTGGTATAGGAAAGAATAACATATAAGAAATATAAGAAGGAAGAGGTAGTAAGAACTTTATCGAGTTGCTTTCTCGGCTCCAACTAATCCTCTAGAATAAGGAGTGGAGAGTTATGTGCTAAAACATAAACATAAAAGGCATTAGTAATTTGAAAACATAAACATAAAAGACATCACTAATGTGTCTCACTTCAATTTGTTTTAATTTTACAATATTTTTTTACTTTCACTTAATACTGAATTATCTTTCCATATCCCAATAATACATTAAGTTTGGTAGAATTATTTATCTTAGAGCTATTTTTATTTCTAGACATTTTGTTACTATATCCACTACCTAAAAACCATACTACACTAAACACCTTGTTATGAAGTTCCCCACCTCCATTTTATTTGTAAAAGGAAACTTATTGTTTTAGTTTTTCTATAAATTACATTTATAATGACCAAATTTCTTTGAATCTTGTGATTTTCCATTTATTTCACCTATATCACAACTATTTTTTCCCCTTCCACTAAAATATTTCTCAATCATTTTTTAGTCTTATCCATGTGTAAAAATTCTCAATTTAATGAGCTTAATGTCTAAAATGTTGGTCCTTCCCTTAATTTGTTTTTCAAATAATCATTTTTAGTCTTATCCATGTGTAAACATTCTCAAAATTTAATGAGCTTAATGTCTAAAAATATTTGTCCTTCCCTTAATTTGTTTTTCGAATAAGCATTTTTGAGTCTTATCCATGTGTAACATTCTCAATTTAATGAGATTAATATTGGTCCTTCCCTTAATTTGTTTTTTCGTTCATGATGTCCATATAAATTTAATGAAATATGTCGCATATTATTTGAATTTTTTTTTCAAGTAAATGTTCTGAGCCTTTTCTTAGAAATTTCATTTTAATTATTTTTATCTTATATATCATTTGATATGCTTATATATTTTATACCATATCTATTATTTTTTGTTTTTTAATTTTGGTTCATGATGCCCATATAAATTTCATGAAATATGTCTGCATAGTATTTGAATTTTTCAAGTAAAAGTTTTGAGCCTTTTCTTAGAAATTTCATTTTAATTATTTTTAACTTATATATTTTTTTATATGCTTATTTATTTTATACTATATCTATAATTTTTTGTTTTTTTACGACAATTATTCTAAAAATAGAATCACACTATATTTGTTGATTGAAAAAGGAGCTCCTGAGTACTTTTTCTCATATTACTTGAATTACCCTCCTTAAGACTTTGTCATAACTATAAGGAACATAACCATGAGTTAAATTTATCAAATAATACTCTCCCAAATCCCATAATTCTTGAGAAGCACATAATAGTTTCATTTTTATGTTTCAAAATCCTTAATTCTCATATTTAGAGAATGATATTTGAGGTGGCTGAAATTTACTTTGAATTTGGAAAAATTAACTTCCTTAAGCTTTTGTCCTAACTATAAGGAACATAACCATGAGTTAAATCTTGAGAAGAACATAATAGTTTCATTTTTAGGTTTCAAAATCCTTAATTCCCATATCAAAAATTTTTGAATGATATTTTGGAAAATCCCATAATGCTTGAGAAGCATATAATAGTTTCATTTTTAGGTTTCAAAATCCTTAATTCTCATATTTAGAGAACCATATTTGAGGTTGCTGGAATTTACTTTGAATTTGAAAAGATGTTAGAAACCAACTTCTTGACCAACTCAAGGTGCCATCACCAGTACTAAGAGAGATGTCTTTAAGACATAGATGAGAAACTGATAGTGATGTATTTAAGACATAAATGAGAATATGGTACTATGTGAAATTCCATGGTCAATGCCATTTCCCACTTTTGAGTTAAGAGCAGTAAAAAAGCTAAATTTCCTTCTCTTCCTTCGAGTGGTATTATCCGTAAAGTGCTTACTCTCTAGACTTAAAACCTGGAATGGTAGAATTTTCCACCTACTTTCCTATATTCATTTTAATGACAGAAGAACACATAAATATTAAAACACTTAATAAACTCTTTTCACTATAACTCCATTACAGATACCTGAACACAATTTTCAGCATGTCAACGGCCCTAGCCAAAGGAAGATTACGGATGCACTGAAGAGTCACGGATTGTACTCTAGAATAATCGAGCTCAACTCCTAGCTGGGAAAAAGCCAGATTAAGTTGTTCAATTATTCCCCCAATGCTGGCTTGCGTTCACTATTTTGCACGACCATTAAAAATAGCAGATACTTCAGCTTTGCATCACGTAACAGTCTGGGAGATGCTAGTTCCAATCCTTCTGCTTTAGAAATCTCTCAAAGATGCCAAATTCCCCTTGACCCATCACCTCAATTGTGGATCTATTGATTTGGCCCTGCTACATGAAATAAACAGGTGAAGTCTTTGTCGACCTACATTGCTTTTATGCTTTATCTCACCAGTCACTTTTCTGATTCCACACTGCCAAGAAAGAACCTATCATAAAATTTTTAAAAATTGTATGATTCGATTCAATTCTTCTATAAATTTCAACGCCGAACGGTTAGATCCAAAAAGATTTTATATATTCAAAGCATAGGAGCTTCAATTTTTATTATCTTTGAGAGCGTTTTGCCTGAGAAATTTGTCTTGAAAAAGAGTGGAAGCCATGTATCCTCAAAGTAGCTTCAAGAATCCGTATTACACAAACCCTAGGAAGCAATCCCTCGGAGTAATGAGGCCAGTTCCAATCCAATATCGGCCTTAGGCGCCAAAAACACCCGAGCCTAAAAGAGAGGAGAAACATGCTCCACAGGTGGCCAAGAAGGCCGAAGAACTTGCAAGAGACAATACTAGAGACATTAGACCTGATCAACATCTTGCTAGACAATAGTCATTTTAGGCCCAGCCTTAGGTGCCCATGCCCCCACAGCTCCAACCTGAGGTGTCCAAACCCCAAGCCCAGCACCAGCCCCTGCAGCTCCAACGTGACGTGCCCAAACCCCAACCCTAGCCCCAGTGCTTGCAGCTCCAACCTGAGGTGCCCAAGCCCCAGTGGAAGGAAGATCCCAAGAAAGCTGAGCAAAAGGTCCCAGAGGAATCCAGTGCTTCTTCTCCTTTAACTAATGAGCAGATTCAATCATTTTCTTTGCTCTCTGATGTTGATAGCAGATTTGGGTAGATGATAGTTCCTACAGATAATAGATCATAATAGATCATTGGTGCTGAGGGGTTCCCAACCGACTAGGTAACAAAAATATATTTAGCAAGGAATCAAAGATGACATATAGAATCTCACTCGCAGGATATCTAAGCTCCATGGCCAACAGAGCCTCAACTCTAATGGATACCAGAAGCTGCAGGATTTGGGTGTGAGGGTTATCACTCTGGCCGGAGAAAACCGGGGAGCTACCATGGATTTGGGTTCCGAATCTAGAAAGAATGACATGCTTGACTTTCAGAGAGTGAATTACAAGCCCAATGGGGCTAATAAAAATGAGGAAATCCCTGATGAAAATCATCGTCACAAGGCAGCTAGCCCTGTCAATGCCTTTGGGAATAGCAACATACATGTTTCCAACAACTCCATTCTATATCACAGCACTTGCCCTCACATAGACCCTGGTGTGCACTTGGCTCTCTCCAATAATCCTGTTTCTTCCAAGGGAATTGCTCCACCCAAGGAAAGCTAGGGAAAATCAGTAGTAAGAGTTGCACATCCTACTGCAACAACTCTGGGTGAAAAAGCTGCTAAGTTGTGTAGGTTTGACGCAACCAATTGTTGTAGGTTTGAACTTCATCTAGGGCAGTTGGCTCCAGATCAAGAAAAATAGCACTAATGATAACTGCCTCACCGAAAATTGTTATGAATGGATGCTTAAATAAAGGACTCTGTTTAAAGTTGGTTTTTGGTGGTGGATCGAATGGTCAAAATTTTATGAATTTTCTAACAATCAATCTAAGGGTGGAAAATGGTGTAGAGTGGCACTTTAGGAGAGTTGTTTTCAAATAATTACGCCTTACAACGTAATTAACCCTTATTTTGTGCATAAGCACTAGGAAGGCATTTTTTAAAAATAATAACAAAGTTAAACATTTTATGTAGTATAACATGCAATTAAGTCAAACTGTCCAGTATACAACACAAAATAGCTTGTATTTTTACCCACCAGAACATGTAACTTTTGCAAACTCTTGCAAATGAATTAACACAATGGACTTATCTTTCAAGCACAAGATAAAGACATTATTTCCAAAGAAGATCCTATTACTTATGTTATCTCTGTATATAATTTTTAGAAAGTAATTCCATAAGATATTACCTTTGACAACAATTACACATTTCACCTTAAAAAGGGAAATCTCACTTCTTATATCTTCCTATGAAATATCTTCTCATATATTTATTTCATCTTGATATGAGAATAAATTGGAAAATAAGTCAGGTAAATAATCAATGGCGAATTTCTTTCAGTCACATCCCAATAAGCTAATGAAATACCCTTTCATTTCATATATACAACTCATCATAAGTTCTTCCCTCCATTCCTCTCCCTTTAAAATTAAAATTATGTTCGAAACAGAAAAGTGATGTGCACTATAATTTAAAAAAATGAATATACTCTAAAGTAAAAACGAATGTGTGAATGAGATATTTAAAACTTATATTTTTCCAAAATATTTTAACAAAAGATTTAAATAAACTATTTGAAGATTTATGTTAACTAATTTATGTAGAAATTTGTGTTGGAAGTAATGCTTCCATGTCATATGTAAGTGTCATTGTGAATCCCAAGGTGTCAATGTATAAGTTGCTGATTCCTATGTTATGAATTGGAATTGTGTATTGTGTCATGTCTAATTCATCATTTGTAGAATTCAGTGTCCGATGTACTATATATTGTAACTGTTGTGATTAATAAAACAACAGTGTGTGGTTTTTGTGTGCAACTATTGTCTCTTTCTCTCTTCAAATTTCTTAAAATTTGATCTCTTGGCTAATGTACTTAAGATGGATCTATGTTGGTTAGGTAAAAGAACCTAAAGAAAATTTTATGCAAAAATCCAAATTCTACACCTCCAATCAATTTAGTCATTCCAAGAACTATTGATATTTCCACATTCTCTTCATGGTTTTGGTGAACTTATGGTTTTTATACTTCTCTTGAAATTTGAAATTTATGAATGTTGTAGCAAAATATTTTTCATAATCAAATCTCCGTTAGTAAACATTTTTGTATATATTTAGTTAGCAAATAGATATTTAAGATAGAAAAATTTAGTTAAAAAAAAAAAAATACATAACATTTTAAACTTTTATATATATATATATATATATATATATATATATCAATTTAATGTTACATATAATAGCATCAAGATAGGTTGATACTTTTCTACAAAATTTTAACTCAATTTATAATTTTGACTATAAGATTTTTTATCATGATAAATTGTTTTTCCAATAAGTTAATCAAAGTTTGATTTATACTAATTATTTATTTAGCATTAATTTAAATTTATTTGAAAATAAATTTAGATAACAATTTTTAATTTTTTTTTTTTAAATATATTCTTATTTAAATACCATATAAATTTTAATTTTATATTTCGATTATTTGGTTCTTTTAATTTTATTATAAATTTAAAATTAAAATAAATTAAATTTTAAAAATATGTTTTATATATTAAGCTTCTCTCAAAAAAATGCTTTGTATATTAGGTGAAACATTCTTTTAAGTTAAATACATAATTTTGAATCAAAATTTAACTATTTCTTGTTTGTTAAAGTATTGTTATTTGTGGAATTAACCTATGATTACATAATTTTGAATCAGAATTTAACTATTTCTTGTTTGTTAAAGTATTGTTATTTGTGGAATTAACCTATGATTTGAATTAGTTGTTCCCTTCCCCTAGGTTACCACAGAAGCGGTGATCATTATATTTCATTATTTCTATCTTAACACATTCAATATTACTCATAGTTTTCATTACCAGTACAACTACTCTATTTTGTTTTAAATGAAAATCACAAGTTTTCCAATATGATGTTATATTTTACTCATTTTTAAATTAGTTATTTTACTTGTTTTCAATACTAATTTAATCTGTAGTATTATTAATAGACAAAAATAATTTTTTCACATTATTTTTTGTTAATTTTAACTAAAATTTGGTAAAGATATTTAAAATCTTGAGTTTAATTTGTTTAATATGTAAAATTATAGTGTCTCGGGGTTTGAATCTATTTATACATTCAAAAATATATTTTAAACAAAAAAAATCATAATCTTGTTAGAAATTGAATCTCCAAATTCAAGTGAAAATGCCATTTCATCTATAAGTTAAACTCTACCCTAATTTTATATGATTTACAACTCAAGGTAAAGATAAGGCCAAACTTAATTTATAATTTTATGTTGGAAATATACCCCTTTTAATTCGTATATTGCTAATTTCTATATTTATAAAGTTTTTTTTTATATAGTTTGTGTGGCTTTAAAGAAGTTTCTATTTTTTCTCTCTCTCTCTCTCCCTCTCTCCCCCCCTTCTCTATCTCTCTCTCTCTCTCTCTCTCTCTCTCTCTCTCCCTCTCTCTCTCTCCCCCCATCTACTCCCCCACCCTGCCCCCAATCTCTCTCTCTCTCTCCCCCCCCCGCCCCTCTCTCTCTCTATCTCTCTCTCCCCCTCCATCACCCTCTCTCTCTCTATCTCTCTCTCCCCCTCCATCACCCTCTCTCTCTATATCCACCCCGCGTCTCTCTCTCTCCTCCCCCATCTTTCCCCCCTCCCCCCCTCGCTCTCTCTCTCTCTCTCTCTCTCTCTCTCTTTCTCACACACACACTCTCTCCCCCTCTCTCTGTCCTCTCTTGTCCCTCTCTCTGTCCCCTCCTCTCTCTCTCTCTCTCTCTCTCTCTCTCTCTCTCTCTCTCTCTCGGCATCTCTCTCTCTCCCCCTCATTATTATCATTATCATTAAACGATTATTATATCATTTCACATGTACAATCCACATCATGTAGCAAACAAAAACATGTTATCAATCAAAAATAAAAAATCATCATATTATCTAAAAAGACACAATCATTATATCATCAAAGAAACAATAGACATATTATTATGATATAAAATATACAGAAGAAAAAAATACATACATAAACACATAGACATTAGACATGCAAAACATTTCAACATTATATTATATTTCACTATGATTATTTCATCTAATTAGCATAAGCACATCATGATATGACATAAACAAAAAAAAATGACTTTCATTTAAAAGGATGTAGAAAATACACCATACAATAACACATAGACATTATAACTAAGAAGATAGATACAAATTTGGATTATGGACGAAGAATAGAGCATAGAAATCTAAAAACACTATGACCTAGATCTGACTAGTATCGAAGAAAAAGACCTAGTAAAAATAAAGATAAAAAATTGTAAAACATAAAAATCTAAAAACACCATATCTTAAGGCTAAACAAATACGGAAGGATGGATGAAATACATTAGAGAATTTTACTACAATATATGGAAACAAAACCAAAGAATAAAACATGAATATAAAATAAATATAACAGTGTTACTTACAGGTTAAGTGTTTAAAAAAAATCCAATAAGTTAAATATTTAATGATATAAAATAAAATCATGGAAAATTGAGTATACTACAAGAAAGATAAACGTGAAAGACAACGTACGATTTGTGGGATCAACAACAAATACAAAATATAGAGCGGGTTTGGGATGTGCGAGAGAGTATTAATGAGCGTTTTGAAAACGAGAAACAGGCTCAAGGGATTGGGTAGCCAGAACAGAACAGAGAAATTAAAGATTAAAGGACATAGTAGAAAAGTAAAAATTAAAAAGAATTAATGTGATTGGGTAGCCAGAACAAAACATAGCAATTAAAGAACATAGTACATAAGAGATGAGATTAATGGGATTAGGGATCGAGCATAAATATTAGGGCAGGCAGAGACGTAGTTCAGAGATGAACTCTGGAAGACTCATCCAATGACTAATCCAAAGGTATAACATTCACATGTAAAATCATGATCAGGGCAAGAAACAGGTGACCTCGTTATTTTTAGTTCAGGGAAAGAAGATCGAAAGAAAGGTAAACGAGATGAGGTCAGGACAAGAGGATTGAAAAAAAAAGTAAACCAGATATAACATTCACATATATAAAATCGAAAGAAGAAGTAAAAGTTAAAAAGAAAATCGAAAGAAAAGTGAAAATTAAAAAGAATTAATGGGATTAAGTAGCCAGAACAGAACAGAGCAATTAAAGATCAAAGGACATAGTCGATAGGAGATTAGCGATCAAGCATAAAGATTAGGCCAGATACTGAAGGAGGAGACAGAGATGAAATCCGGAAGACTCATCCAGTCACTAATCACGTCAAAACAGGGCGAGGGGAAGGTCAATGGCAGGAATGACAAAATCATGGGCTTTGAGAAGAAAATTGAAAATTCAATTCTACTTTAAACTGAAGAATATAAAATAAATACAAGAAACACATACCTGCAACAAATACCTTCTGGTTCCTCCTCCTCTCAGTTGATGTAAATACCTCACACAACGTCTTTCATTCGTCCATGCATCCATCCCTTCTCGTTGATGGTAAATTCAGTCGTCTCTATCAAAAGCGACAGACAAAGACCCACCAGATAAAACACTTGCAGTCACCGTTACAGGAAATCCAATGCACATACAACAAAATTCGCTGCAAATACAAATACATACAGATAATAGAAGAAGAAGAGGAGGATGTACAGATGAAAAAGAAGAGGATGACAGAAAATAAAGAGGATGAAATTGGAAGATACAGATGATAGAAGAAAACGAGAATGAAATTGAAACTATTCGTTGACAAGTAGTCATATATATATAGATTCCCTCAAGAAAAAGCTCGATGGACCGTTAAAAGGAGCGGATCACAACTTACCAGCACAACGTGTATAACCAAAAAAAAGCTTGAGATGCTTTTCAAGAAATTCTTTTTCCACATCATCTGGTTCAAACCAATCGGGGGTAGCTTAAATTCAAAAAGCTTGAGATGCTTTTCAAGAAATTCTTTTTCCACATCATCTGGTTCAAACCAGTTGGGTTTTCTTAAATTTAAATTTTGAATGTTGACGCTTGAATTTGAATTTAAGGTATAATCTTTGATATTCCTTAATAATAAGTACTTTATTAATCTTGGTGCAGGCCCTTTTTGGTTCTCTACCTTCTGCTGTCAGCAATTAGGTGTGCGTCTTTCCAATTAGAGCGTTGTTTATGCCATCAATTTCGATGATGCATTCAAATGCAGTAGCTCCGGGAGACGATTCATGCATGGGAGATCCGGGAGTGCCGATGTCTTCGTGGTTTTATAAATTCCGCAATTTCAGTGTAATTAATATTTGTGAAAGATTGGTTAATTGGGCGAATTAAAAAATAATTGAATTACAAAAAATAAGACACAAAGCTAGTAATCCCATAAATATCATTCATTTACTGTAATTACAATAATTTACTGTAGTTACAATCCCACGTGGGAGAGTGGACTAGAATGGACTCGTGTGGCTTCTGTTCTATTCCTAAATTATATTTATTCTTTACAAATATATATCTTATTTTGTTTTAGTTGAAGTGGAATCACGATCACAATCACAATAAGAATGTATGGTTTCTTTTTTAATTAAATGAATGTATGTTTTTTTTTTTAAATTAAATGGTTCTTAAATTATATTTATTCTTTAATCATATATATCTTATTTTATTTCAGTTGTAAGTGGAAATGTAATTTTTTTTCTTCTAATTAATTAGTTTTTTTTAATAAATATAGAGAATTGTAGATGAAATAATAATTATGATAAATGTTTATTAAAATAAAATTTGATTGAAACTGCAAATAGGTGTTTTGAAATTTTTAATTTTTAATATAAAGTAAGAGGTTAAGAGAATTCAAATTATTGTCAATAATTTGAAATCACATTTTAATAGGAGTGTATAGAAAGTGTTTCAAGTGAAAAGTGATTTTTTCTATTTTCAACTTATTCAAAATCACACAAATCGTTTTATTTGACTTTCTAAAATAATTCAACTTCATAATTTTAATTGTTATGGTATTTTATTTTTAAACTTTAAATTAATATTACATTTATATATTTTTATAATAACAATTTTTTTTTTAAATTTTTTGTACAACCGACCCTACAACCGTGAAGGCTCATTCTACAACCCACCCAATATGACAACATGTGTAAGTTGGTCTCTTTGTTTAAAATTAAAAAAAAATGAATATACTCTAAAGTAATTAATAGTAAAAAAATGTGTGAATAAGATGTTTAAATCTTATATTTTTCAAAAATATTTCAACTAAATGTTTAAATAAACTATTTGAATATTTATGTTAACTAATTTATGTAGAAATTTGTGTTGGAAGTAATGCTTCCATGTCATATGTACCAGTTATTGTGAGTCCCAATGTAACATACATCAATTACTTCACATGGAAATACAAGGAGTTAAATTTTTTTATACAAGTTACCCATGGGTAACCATTCAAATCACTATTAAATATTTCTTACACATCATTAGTTAGAATGTTCACCAGTTCATAGTGTAACCTTAGTTTGAGAATGGTAGATTGCTTAACCATTAAGCACCTCTATTGTAGTACATTAACATAATGTATGATGTAACCTTGCATTCATTTCATCATTCTTGTAGTCATCACATGCTTGATATTATGAACATCACAACAAGAACATAATCAAAATCATCAAGTTGACACAATAATCAATCACATCATTGAACACCAATATACCCTGGAAAGCCCCATAGGGTGAAAACTAGCAAACATTTAATTTTATTATTAAACGCTCATGAGGGTGATCAACCCTCACTCAATGGCTTATAAGGGAGACCATCCCTTAACCATTGTTATAATTCTTTACAAGGAAATATACAAATATCTAGCTTAAAGCCATTACAATAATTATGATAGCATTTACCCACTAATATTTATAACTTCATATCTTGGTGGCATGGATGTACCTAAAAAGTACCATCATACAATGGACCATCCTGTAGCTTATAGGCATCTGCATGAACCATTAATTATTTACCTGCCACCATGTTAATCATAATTCATTGATGTCATCAACAAGCTTTTATAGCATGATTAGATAAAGCCTTATTCAAGAAATAATCAATATTTAAGTGATCCTTTAACACTTATTCTTGTGCATACCTGAAATGTGAATTAACACAAGAGAGCATGTAAACACATTTTTTCGTTTTTATGTAAAAACTAATGCAACTAAAGCATACAAATACATGTCTTCCTTTTCATTTATTATACTAACAATATTTCCCAATGCAGTCTAACACAACATGCTATCTTTTCCACATACAAATATGTATATTCTTATCAACAAAATCAATTACAAATATTGCATGCATATGCATGATATTATTCCAATTGCAACTACATAATAGTTATGATAGTATCAAGTACGTGCATATAAGTTTTCCTAAGGACACATGATAAGTCAATGTTTCTTCTATCCATGAGAAGAACGTATCTCTATAACAAAATGGCTATTATTTGCGCATACAGATCTTATCATAATAGCTTCCCTTCTTGAAATTACAGCTCATTAACTATTCTTTTGATGTAAAGATACACATAATTATTTTTCAAAAGGAAGTTAATATAACTTTGTTTCTTTATGTAGTTCTCATGCTTCCTTTTCACCAACTTATGACAGATAACCATATTTTATGCACAAAAATAAGAAATCATCATCAAGGTTAACTTAACCTTTAATACTCCTAAATCAAGAAGTTCACATAAGTTATCTAGCCATGTAATATTTTCAAGAGGTGACCCTTTTCAAAAAAGTACCATAACTAGCAATTGCACCATATGTTGCAAAGGAAACATCGTAAGGTTGTGGTATAGGAAAGAGTAGCATATAAGAAATATAAGAAAGAAGAGGTAGTAAGCACTTTATCGAGTTGCTTTCTAGGCTCCAACTAATCCTCCAGAATAAGGAGTGGAGAGTTATGTGCTAAAACATAAACATAAAAGGCATCAGTAATTTGAAAACATAAACATAAAAGACATCACTAGTGTGTCTCACTTCAATTTGTTTTATTTTTACAATATTTTTTTACTTTCACTTAAAACTGAATTATCTTTCAATATCCCAATAATACATTTCTATTTCTAGACATTTTTTTACTATATCCACTACCTAAAAACCATACTACACTAAACACATTGTTATGAAGTTCCCCACCTCGATTTTATTTGTAAAAGGAAACTAATTGTTTTAGTTTTTCTATAAATTACATTTATAATGACCAAATTTCTTTGAATCTTGTGATTTTCCATTTATTTCACCTATATCACAACTATTTTTTCCACTTCCACTAAAATGTTTCTCAATCATTTTTTAGTCTTATCCATGTGTAAACATTCTCAATTTAATGAGCTTCCCTTAATTTGTTTTTCAAATAAGAATTTTTGAGTCTTATCCATGTGTAACATTCTCAATTTAATGAACTTAATATTGGTCCTTCCCTTAATTTGTTTTTTGGTTCATGATGTCCATATAAATTTAATGAAATATGTCGCATAGTATTTGAATTTTTTTTTCAAGTAAAAGTTCTGAGCCTTTTATTAGAAATTTCATTTTAATTATTTCTATCTTATATATCATTTGATATGCTTATATATTTTATACCATATCTATTATTTTTTGTTTTTTAATTTTGGTTCATGATGCCCATATAAATTTCATGAAATATGTCTGCATAGTATTTGAATTTTTCAAGTAAAAGTTCTGAGCCTTTTCTTAGAAATATCATTTTAATTATTTTTATCTTATATATTTTTTCATATGCTTATTTATTTTATACTATATCTATAATTTTTTGTTTTTTTACAACAGTTATTCTAAAAATAGAATCACACTATATTTGTTGATTGAAAAAGGAGCTCCTGAGTACTTTTTCTCATATTACTTGAATTAACCTCCTTAAGCTTTTGTCCTAACTATAAGGAACATAACCATGAGTTAAATTTATCAAATAATATTCTCCCAAATCCCATAATGCTTGAGAAGCACATAATAGTTTCATTTTTATGTTTCAAAATCCTTAATTCTCATATTTAGGGAATGATATTTGAGGTGGCTGAAATTTGCTTTGAATTTGGAAAAATTAACTTCCTTAAGCTTTTGTCCTAACTATAAGGAACATAACCATGAGTTAAATCTTGAGAAGAACATAATATTTTCATTTTTAGGTTTCAAAATCCTTAATTCCCATATCAAAATTTTAGGAATAATACTCTAGAAAATCCCATAATGCTTGAGAAGCACATAATAGTTTCATTTTTAGGTTTCAAAATTCTTAATTCTCATATTTAGAGAACCATATTTGAGGTTGCTGGAATTTACTTTGAATTTGAAAAGATTTTAGAAACCAACTTCTTGACCAACTGAAGGTGCCATCCCCAGTACTGAGAGAGATGTCTTTAAGACATAGATGAAAAACTGATAGTGATGTATTTAAGACATAAATGAGAATATGGTACTATGTGAAATTCCATGGTCAATGCCATTTCCCACTTTTGAGTTAAGAGCAGTAAAAAAGCGAAATTTCCTTCTCTCCCTTCGAGTGGTATTATCCGTAAAGTGCTTACTCTTTAGACTTAAAACCTGGAATGGTAGAATTTTCCACCTACTTTCCTATATTCATTTTAATGACAGAAGAACACATAAATATTAAAACACTTAATAAAATCTTTTCACTATAACTCCATTACAGATACCTGAACATAATTTTCAGCATGTCAATGGCCCTAGCCAAAGGAAGATTATGGATGCACTAAAGATTCATGGACTGTACTCCAGAATAATCGAGCTCAACTCCTAGCTGGGAAAAAGCCAGATTAAGTTGTTCAATTATTCCCCCCATGCTGGCTTGCATTCACTGTTTTGCACGACCATTAAAAATAGCAGATACTTCAGCTTTGCATCATGTAACAGTCTATGAGATGCTAGTTCCAATCCTTCTGCTTTAGAAATCTCTCAAAGTTGCTAAATTCCCCTTGGCCCATCACCTCAATTGCGCATCTATTGATTTGGCCCTGCTACATGAAATAAACAGGTGAAGTCTTTGTCTACCTACATCACTTTTATGCTTTATGTCACCAATCACTTTTCTGATTCCACACTACCGAGAAAGCACCTATCATAAATTTTTTAAAATTTTTATGATTCGATTCAATTCTTCTATAAATTTCAACGCCAAACGGTTAGATCCAAAAATATTTTATATATTCAAAGCATAGGAGCTTCAATTTTTATTATCTTTGAGAGCGTTTTGTCTGGGAAATTTGTCTTGAAAAAGAGTGGAAGCCATGTATCCTCAAAGTAGCTTCAAGAATCCGTATTACACAAACCCTAGGCAGCAATCCCTCGAAGGAATCAGGCCAGTTCCATTCCAATCTTGGCCTCAAACGCCGAAAACACTCGAGCCCGAAAGAGAGGAGAAACAAGCTCCACAGGCGGCCAGGAAGGCCGAAGAACCTGCAAGAGACAATACTAGAGACATTAGACCTGATCAGCAGCTTGCTAGACAATAGTCATTTTAGGCCCAGCCTTAGGTGCCCATGCCCCCACAGCTCCAACCTGAGGTGTCCAAACCCCAAGCCCAGCACCAGCCCTTGCCTCTCCAACTTGACGTGGCCAAACCCCAGCCCTAGCCCCAGTGCTTGCAGCTCCAACCTGAGGTGCCCAAGCCCCAGCGGAAGGAAGATCCCAAGAAAGCTGAGCAAAAGGTCCCAAAGGAGTCCAGTGCTTCTTCTCCATTAAATAATGAGCAGATTCAATCATTTTCTTTGCTCTCTGACATTGATAGTAGATTTGGGTAGATGATAGTTCCTACATATAATAGATCATAATAGATCATTGCTGCTCAGGGGTTCCCAAACGACTAGGTAACAAAAATATCTTTAGCAGGGAATCAAAGACGACATATCGAATCTCACTCGCACGCTATCCGAGCTCCATGGCCAATAGAGCCTCAAGTCTAATGGGTGTGAGGGTTATCACTCTGGTTGGAGAAAACCGGGGAGCTACCATGGATTTGGGTTATGAATCCAGAAAGTACGACATGCTTGACTTTCAGAGAGTGAATTACAAGCCCAATCGGGCTAATAAAAACGAGGAAATCCCTGATGAAAATCATCGTCACATGGCAGCTAGCCCTGTCAATGACTTTTGGAATAGCAACATACAGGTTGCCAATAACTCCATTCTATATCACAGCACTTGCCCTCACATAGACCCCAGTGTGCACTTGGCTCTCTCCAATAATCTTGTTTCTTCCAAGGGAATTGCTCCACCCAAGGAAAGCTAGGGAAAATTAGTAGTAAGAGCTGCACAGCCTACTGCAACAACTTTGAGTGAAAAAGCTGCTAAGTTGTGTAGGTTCGACGCAACTAATTTGTGTACGTTTGAACTTCATCTAGGGCAGTTGGCTCCAGATCAAGAAAAATAGCACTACTGATAACAGCCTCACCGAAAATTGTTATGAATGGATGCTTAAATAAAGGATTCTATTTAAAGTTGGTTTTTGGTGGTCGATCGAATGGTCAAAATTTTATGAATTGTCTAACAATCAATATAAGGGTGGAAAACGGTGTAAAGTGGCACTTTAGGAGAGTTGTTTTCAAATAATTACACCTTACAGCGTAATTAACCCTTATTTTGTGCATAAGCACTAGGAAGGCATTTTTTAAAAATAATAACAAAGTTAAACATTTTATGTAGTATAACATGCAATTAAGTCAAATTGTCCAGTATACAACACAAAATAACTTGTCTTTTTACCCACCAGAACGTGTAACTTTTGCAAACTCTTGCAAATGAATTAACGCAATGGACTTATCTTTCAAGCACAAGATAAAGACATTCTTTCCAAAGAAGATCCTATTACTTATGTTATCTCTGTATATAATTTTTAGAAAGTAATTCCATAAGATATTACCTTTGACAACAATTACACATTTCACCTTAAAAAGGGAAATCCCACTTCTTATATCTTCCCATGAAATATCTTCTCATATATTTATTTCATCTTGATATGAGAATAAATTGGAAAATAAGTCAGGTAAATAATCAATGGTGAATTTGTTTGAGTCACATTCCAATAAGCTAATGAAATACCCTTTTCTTTCATATATATATATAACTCATCCTAAAAAATTCAGTGAAATAATTATATATATATATGATATATATTTTTATATATATACACACTTCTTTCCAAGAAAATGTATTCATTAATAACCATGCAAATCCATACAATTTTTCTCAAGATAAAACGTAATGGACATGCTTACCTTTGAAGAACGCTCGTAATAAGAACTTCTATTATGCCATAATACTGCATAGCAATTCCCACGGCTGTCATAGTTGTATCAACAAAGGAACAAAGGTGGCCACGATGTGGGATCGATGCCTCGAGTGGATCAACAGACACTCTTTACTCTTTTCTTTTAAACACGTTGGTCTCCTTTCCATTTTCACGCTCCCTTCCCTCCCAGTGAATGTAGAAAATAATAGTATATATCTTGTAATGGAATATGTGTAACCATTTTCTTGAAAAAGATGATAGGTTAGTTTCTAACTAAATCATAACCCTAACGAACTCATGAATTAGTTTCTTGAAAGCCAGATTCATGGTAACTACATGATAATTAAAATAGTTCCGTAACTAGCAATTGCACCATTACCAGATGTTGCAAAGGAAACGCCGTTAGATTCTTAAAGAGATCCAATAGTTGCTAAGCAGGATATCTGTAG